>VSMD01087824.1:0-28139 GCA_008750895.1 Mirza zaza
AAAAACAAAGACCACATGATTCTTTCAATAGATGCAGAAAAAGCTTTTGACAAAATTCAATACCCTTTCATGATACGAACACTCAATAAAATAGGCATAGAAGGGACATACCTAAAAATGATACAAGCCATATATGACAGACCCATAGCCAACATCATACTGAATGGGGAAAAATTGAAAGCATTCCCACTTAGAACTGGAACCAGACAAGGCTGCCCACTATCTCCACTTCTATTCAACATAGTGCTGGAAGTCCTGGCTACAGCAATCAGACAGGAAAGTGGAATTAAAGGTATCCAAATAGAGGCAGAAGAGATCAAACTTTCACTCTTTGCTGATGATATGATATTATATTTAGAAAATCCTAAAGATTCAACCAAGAAACTCCTGAAACTGATAAATGATTTTAGTAAAGTCTCAGGATACAAAATCAATACACAGAAATGAGAGGCATTCATATACGCCAATAATAATCAAATTGAGAACCAAATTAAAGTCTCAATTCCCTTCACAATAGCAACAAAGAAATTAAAGTACCAAGGAATATACTTAACCAAGGAGGTAAAAGACCTCTACAGGGAGAACTATGAAACACTAAGGAAGGAAATAGCAGAGGATGTAAACAGATGGAAATCCATTCCATGCTCGTGGATTGGCAGACTCAACATCATTAAAATGTCTATACTACCCAAACTAATCTACAGATTCAATGCAATACCTATTAAAATCCCATCAACATTCTTCACGGATATAGAAAAAATAATTTTATGCTTCGTATGGAACCAAAGAAGACCTCGAATCAAAAGCAATTCTAGGCAACAAAAACAAAATGGGAGGTATTAATATGCCAGATATCAAACTATACTACAAAGCTGTAGTAATTAAATCAATCTGGTACTAGCATAAGAATAGGAATATTGACCAATGGAACAGAACTGAGAATCCTGATATAAAACCATCCTCATATAGCCATCTAATCTTTGACAAAGCAGACAAAAACATATGCTGGGGAAAAGAATCCCTTTTCAATAAATGGTGTTGGGAAAACTGGATAGCCACTTGTAGAAGGCTAAAGCAGGACCCGCACCTTTCACCTCTCACAAAAATCAACTCACGCTGGATAACAGACTTAAACCTAAGGTACGAAACTATTAGAATTCTAGAGGAAAATGTTGGAAACACTCTCCTAGACATTGGCCTAGGCAAAGAGTTTATGAAGAAGTCCCCAAAGGCAATCACAGCAGCAACAAAAATAAATAAATGGGACATGATCAAACTAAAAAGCTTCTGTACAGCCAAAGAAACAGTCATGAGAGTAAACAGACAACCTACAGAGTGGGAGAAAATTTTTGCATCTTAAGCATCCAATAAGGGGTTGATAACTAGAATATACTTAGAACTCTCGAAAATCAGCAAGAAAAAATCAAATAACCCTATTAAAAAGTGGGCAAAGGACTTGAACAGAAACTTTTCTAAAGAAGACAGACGAATGCCTTCATATTCTAATCGCCTTCAAAAAGACCCCACCTCCCCAAACCGTAACATTGGTGATTGAGTTTCAATGTTTAAATTTTTAAATTTAAATTTTGGGTGCACATAAATGTTCAGACCTTAGAAAATATATAGATTGAAAGGATATAGCGAGGTTTTATATGTGTCCAGCAATCTAAAAAAAATGCTTTAATCTTCTTTTTAGGTTCTACGTCATTGTGCAAGACAACTGAAATAGGACTTGCTGATATTCACTGGAATTTCGTATGCCTTTTGAAAACCCATAGAATTCACTCTTATAAGGTCATTTTTGAGGATAACATGTTGGAAGGTACAATATTGTTGGAAGGTACAATAGATTAGAGCATTCTAATTTGGAACATCATGCTCCTTGCCTCTTCATAGAAGCCCAAATTAATTGTAACAAGAACACAACAAAAGTAAACATATATAAATAAAATTAAATATTTAATTGATTTTGCTTTTAGTTTTCCAGTAAAATAAAATGAAACACATATGCTAAGGTTTATATTTTAGATATTTGTGTTGACTTTTTGATGAACCAACCAGTAAAGTCAAATTAGAAATATGAGCACATTCTTGTAAGATTATTAGATTCATTAAAAATATACTATTTCCAGACATAATTGCTAGTGGCCAGAGATGTCAAAACACCCTCCTAGCCTCAAAGTTTCTCGTAGTATATCCAGAAAAGGAAATCTTCATGGTTCGCAATAAGTGAATCCAAACAATGTGTAAAGAATAATATGCTAAAGTGTGACAAAGTTCAGAAAAACAACATATTAGTTCAAATTTCTGACCTAAGTCTCTCCAATCAATGTATTTGTTAAGAATAATATTTACAACAAACTAGAAGCTCTTTATAGCAGCTTGTTAGTGATAGCTCATTCAGAGGTTAGCTGAAATGAGATATTTAATGCATATTCTGAGGAGTGGTAGAGTAGTGCTACTATCAGGTTTGTTTTATTTCTGCCCTTTTTGTGCTCTTATACAACATGGTACTTTTTGCCCTTCATCCTTATGGATTATATTGAAAAGAAAATATGATTTTATTCGTTAGGGGAGCTCCTCGTGCGAAGATAGGTTACAGTCTCACCTGCTGGCACTAGCTCTGTTTGTGAGAAATTTCCCCAACCTTTTCTTTTTTATTTTTTTCCCTTTCTTACCTTTAGGCTTGTTACAGGATAACACAGAGCACTATCATTGACTCTCATCATGGCAAAGCAGATGTTCCTCAGCCTTGTGCAATCCCCACCTGCACTGCTCTACACATCCCTGACTGTAAGACACACAGTCAAGAGGTCCTAATTTCTGTCACTTGTGCTCTCTATAAGTGTAGTACCTATTTTTCTTTGTCTGCTTTAGACTGTCACATTAAAGGGAAACAGTGTATGAATACCAAATAAAAGAAAAGCAACTAAAATCAGCAGACATGCCTTTTTAGCTTGAAAGAACTCAGCATTTAATCCAGACATTTAGAGCCTTGGTTTTCATTCAAAATTTATGACAGACTTTTTCACAGATAAATGATGGCACTGACAAGACCCTCTGGGACACTAAACCATTATTTATAATTATTGTTCATGTGAATTTTTCAAATTGAAGGTCTACTTATATCTGCCAAAAAACTATTTTCAAAGAACTTTACTTAATTAATTACACTCTTGTTTGTATATTAAAGAAATTACACAGAGTATTTAAATTGTAAATAAAAATGAGATTGAAAACAGCAGGTAGAATATGACCATAATTGATTTCCTTAAATTTGAATAAATTGAAATGATAAGTTTAATCAGGAGAAAGATTATCATATAGGTCATTTTCGTAACCTTTTTCAATTGTGGAAGAGAAAAGTTGTTTATCTTTTTAGTTACATAATTGCTATCTCAAATTATTTCTTTCTACTTAATTCTATGTTAATGTTAAGTCAAAAGATAAGAGTTGTTAGTACCCAAAGGGCAACTGGAAAAATAAAAATAAGTTGGAACTTAAAACTTAGCTATAAGAATATTAATGAATTTATTGTATTATCACCTATGTTAAAACTGAAACATTTTCTTATTTGATAAATCATTTAATAAAGTTATAACAGAGTGGGCTTGAGTGAGATGAGTATAATTGGATTCTGACTTATAAGAGACATATTTTATTATCTGTTGTCAGGAAAAATACTATCTAATGGAACTGAAGTCTTTGGAATAAAATTGTAATTCATAAACATACGTGTAAATAAAAATACAAAATGTATACCAGCACATTTCTGTAAAGATATTGAATGTAACAAAAGTAAATATGATTTGTACAAATGAATTAATCATATATAATAAACTATTGATATTACACAGACAAAATCTGAATTCTATAAATAATGCTCTAAAATATCTGCCTTTGTATAATTTGTCATACATTTCAATTATCTTATTGATAATTGACTCATAATATTTTCATTTCTAAAACCTATTGCCATTTTTCTTAATTAATTTCCAATTGCCTAAAGGTCTTTACATACATAGTCCATATTCTATTGACATCTAGAATGAGGTAACATGAAATGTTTTCTAAGTCAATAATAAATGTCTAAAATGGAATATTATTTGGCAATAAAAAGCAATAATGTACTGATACATGCTTCAACATGGATGAACATCAAAAAAATTTTGATAAGTGAATGCTATAAAATTAGATGGTGATGTCTGTACAACTCTGTGAATATAATAAAAAACACTGAATTGTACACTTTAAAAGAGTGAATTTTTTGGTAGGCAAATTATATCTCAATATATAAGTTGTTATTTAAAAATAAAAGTAAATCCACACTATTCCTTTGGTCTTTATTCTGTTTTGCTGTATTGATAATAATATATACAAAACACTTTTCTGATTTTTATTAATGCTATGTTAGAGTTACTTTTCCCAGTTAATCAACTTTGAGTGTTCCATTTAATTTTCTATAAGAGCGAAAACAGTCCTTTTAAAATTAAGAACTGATAAACACATAAATTGTACAGAACTAAACAGGTCATCAGTTTTTATAGCATGTTATAATTAAATACATCAGCATATATAGAATGTTCCTTGCTATTCTAAAATGTTGATTACTCAGATGTTTTACTCAGTTTTTAATGGGGTTGTTTGTTTTCTGATTGTGAATTTTAAGATTTTTTTGTATATTTTTGATACAAGTCCAGTATTGGATATGCATTTGCAAATTTTTTTGTCAGTCTGGGGCTTATCTTTTCTCTTAGTAGTGTCTATTACTAAAAAGAAGTTTTAATTTTAATGAAGTCCAACTTACCATTTTTTTTCTTCCATGGAACATTATTTTCTTTTTGTGCCTTAACAGATACCCCACCAAAGAGAACATATAGATGGCAAATAAACATGAAAAGATGGTTAACATTATATGTCATAAGGGAACTACAAAATGCAACAAAAGATACCACTACATACTTATTAGACTGAGTAAAATCCAAAATACTGAAAACATCAATGGCTAGTGAAGATGTAGAGCAACAAAAACCCTCATTCATTACTGGTAAGAATGCAAAATGATATAGACACTTTGAAAAACAATTGGACAGTTTCTTAACACACCTTATGTAGTCTTACTATGCTATTCAGCGATTGTATTTCTACATATCTATCCAAAGGAGATGAAAACTTACATACACACAAAACCCTGCACATGAATGTTTATAGGAGCTTCATCCAAACAAGATTGGAAATAACAGGGATGTCTTTTAATGGGTGAATGCATGAACAAACTGTGGTTAAGTACATAAAATTAAAAATTATTGAATAATACAGACCAATTGAGTATCAAGTTATAAAAAGATATGAAGGAACTCTAAATATGTATTGTTATTTAATATTTGAAAGATGCCAGCCTGAAAAGGCTACATCGTATATGATTCCAAATATATGATATTCTAGAAAAGGCAAAACAATAGATAAGTAAAAAGATCAGTAGTTCTCAGAGTTTGGAAAGGAGATTGTGGAACATAGGGAACTTTCAGGGCAGTGAAAGTATTTTATATGGCACTGCAATGGTATCATATTTGGAAAAATCCATTGATGTACACAAAAGTAAATGTAAACAGTGGAATTTAGTCAACAATAATGTATTAATATTGGTTCATCAGTTATAGCAAGTGTACCACAACAATTGAAGACACTTGTAAGAGAAAACTGTATGGGGTAGGATGGAATGGAGAATGAGTATGTGGTGTCTTTACGTTCTACTCAGATTTTTATAAATCTAAAACTACTTTATTTCATAGTTTGTTAGTTTTTAAAAATTGGTTGATTAACCTCTCTATTTTAATTTTTTAAAAAATGATATTTAAAAATTTTATCTATATTATGAATTTAAAAATTATACTTAGGAAATGTTCAGTAAGAGTTTATATAAATTCTGACATCAAAATTAACCTATCTTTGGGAGAAGAGCCCCTAGACATTGATGTCTTAGTTGGCAGAATTTGATATATAGGAAAAGAAAGAAAATTGAAAAGGCAAATAGATAAGGGAGACATTGCTGTTCAAATCAAATTTTTATTTTAATACTTAATAAAGAAATGCATTTGAGTATTAAAGCTTAGGATATACGTTTGGCATTGTGGAAACAAGTGTAACTGAGATGTGATAACTGTTATTCTATTTCTAGTTATTTGTGCTGGTGTATCATCCTTAAAATTCACCAACCTTTCTAGAACCTTTTGCCTTCTTTTTATCTGAAGAGGTTAATCAAGATGTTGACTAAGATCTTTCCAAGGTCTTTCATTTTAGGAAAAAAAAATACCTCTTCTGCGCAAATTTCAAAGAGAATATACTAAATTCTTAAAGATAAAAGTTGTGACAGGGAATCTGATGTTGACTCACAGTCTATAATAAGCCCCAATATTCTAGAGCACAATGATACAAGCAGTGGAGGCCAAGCATCAAACTAATAAAATAAGCCAACATATGAACTTATCTATGTCTTATTAGAGAGTTTTGCTCTAGTATTAATAATTCTTATGCCAGTAGAGACTAAGCAAGACTCTACACATTGCTCTCAATACTTTCACTGTTACTGTGCAAGTGGCCATATTTTATTTGTGTTTTGAAGAGAGGATAGATAAAAGAATCCCCACCAAAAATATTTATCTCTTTGGGTCTTCCAGGTATTTCTCACACAATATAAATATAGAGAATGTCAAAGATGACATTTTCTATCATACTACATTTCTTCAAGTCCAGAAATTATCTACTGCTAATTAAATTTTATCATCGCACAACTTTGATTTAGAGTATGGAAAGTGTTATAGTAGTGCTCACTAAAAATATTCTCCTAAGTAACCTGAACATTGTTTTTTTTTTTTTGTGGGAAGAGTTTTCAATTCAAAAGAATTTTAGTAGCAAATAAATAACAATGTTAATACATTAATCCACACAAATCTAATACATGAAAAAATTAATCAATGGAAAAGAAGAAAGCAGGTACAGTTACAATATAATTGAAGTGGTAATATTGCCATAATATTCTGAAATTTAAAGAAAGGAAAATAAATAAATTGAAAATTGTTAATCGTCTGTATCTTTCTAATGTCCAGATTAGCTAGTTTATATGTGCACTAGTACACATTGTGGATAACAGGATATGTTTTAGTACACCTGTGTAACTAAGGTATTCCAGTATATAAACATATTGCATTCACTAGTTTTATTGTTTATTGAAAATGTATTTAAGTGTAAGAAAACTTTGAAATACATTGTATAGTTTTAATCAACAAATATTTATTGAGGCAGTATTCACTATGTGGAAGATATAGAGAGAAGTTTTATACATTTGGGTATAATAAGTTTTAGTTTGCATTTTGTGATGAAATTAAGTCTTGAATACTCTATTTTATAGGAGAGAGAAGTACTTTGCATATACAGAAGTTTTAAGATTGCTATTATTACATACATAAAACACATTTATTGATTTATATTAGTAAATTATAATGTATGATTACTGAGAAAAAAGTTTAACTTATTTAAAATAACCATATATTGTAGATGTATGAGTTAGTAACCAAAAATTCTTAAATGATAACCATATTTAAGAAACCTAAAAGTAAAATATCATATTTTCTCTTTATTACATAATCAAGAACCTTTGTAAAGTGACCTTAACAATTAAGATAGTGCATATACTGTTAAAACATTTATTTAAAGGGAATAAAAAACATCCATTTTCTCTGAGAATATGTGAAAGAAAATAACAAGAGAATGGAAAAGAAATTTTATGTTGAACTTATGACATCAACAGGGTTTTGTTGATAATGCTCAAAGAGGATCCTTAAAAATTACTCTAAAATAGCATTTTTCAATTATTCTTCAGTGAGATAACTGTTGGAATGATTTTGTATTCCATCTATCATTAGCATAGGAATTAAGAAACTATAAATATTAATTATAAAACTCTATGCTTTAACTTTCATATGACTGTGCCTGAGAAATCTTTGTAGTACTTTTTTCTTCCTAAAGAAAAATCATATTTAGAGAAATCATCTCTTTGGGGGATGTTCAAATGCTCAATAAGCAAAAAATTACTTGTAAAATCTCTGACTTTCAGCTCTTTTTTATAAGACTAATCATGACTGGAGTTGTAGCTCCTGAAAACTAATCCACAAGATGTATAGATCTCTCTGTAACTAAAAATTTACCAGAGACACTGCTTCAATACTATACAGAAATGTGATAAACATTTGTGACTCTCAGGAACTAGAATAACTACAGAAATATGTGTTGGCCACTTAGTCAATTCTTAAAGTATAACATACTGTACCTATTAAAATCAGTCACAAGCTTGAAGAAATTTAATGCACATGACCTCTTTTTTTTTAGTCTGTTTTAGTGGTACTTTATGAGAATCAGCTACTAATTCAACAAAAACCAAAAACATAATAAATACTTATAGATGACTGACCACACAGCAAGTCTCAAGTGATATACTAAGTGCTAGGAATACAGTATAAGGAAAAACTCGCATCCTTAAGAAGTTCAAAGTCCAGTTATAATTTTCGATCATCTCAATGGCTAAATTTTATGTATTCCAGGCTGTTGGCTTTGTAGAATATCTAATTTAGACTTTTCAATAAACCAAGCCACTTGAAAGGATGTGATGAAATCTGGAGGTTTCCATCTCCTCAGTGGAGATTATTGATTGAGGGTGTATTTTAGAATTCTCTTTGTTCATCCATATATCTAAAAACCTTAATTTAACTTATGTTATCAGCTCTGAGAAAATAGCCCTAAAACAAGTTCAATGCCAACACTGTTACTTTACTATATACTTAATTATGGAAATACTACACTTAATTTACATCTTTGAAAAACACAACTCCCACATTCAGTCTGAAATATAGTATAATATTTTATTAAGCTGCTTCATCTCTAAGATGCTAAAAGGTAGATTTAGGACCTCTTAAGGTTTTTTCAAATATTTTTTCCTTTTACATATATATTTACTCCAGATAGTGTAATTCTATTAAAGATAATATTCACTGGGCAAATGGGAGAAGGAAGAAGGGTATGGACATATACACACATAATGGGTACAGTGAGCACCCTCTGGGGGATGGACACACTTGAAGCTCTGACTCAGGTGGGGCAAATGCAATATATGTAACCTAAATATTTGTACCCCTGTAATATGCTGAAATAAAAATAAAATTTAAAAAAACTAACTGATAATATTCAGTTAGTTTTAACACAATTTTTGATATTAGAAGTACAGAGTGTTTACCTATAATAAAGAATTTTCTGAAATAATTCCTTGTCATGCACTTTGATTTAAAATAAATAATAAGGACCAAGCATTACAAAATTATTAATACAGGGGGAGTTTAAAATATATATAAATAATAAAAGGATATTCCTTTCAACACAACTTTCTGGATATAGTCTTTTATCCTCAATATAACAAAATAATAGAAAATTACATGACAATATTCATACCCAGCTTTTAGATATTGGTCCTTTGATCTTTGAAGTGCATATTAAATTTTCTAATTTAAAACATGCTAAATAACTTCTTATAGAAAATGGCAATGGCAGTATCTGATGAATATTACTTCTGAAAATTGATTGTAATTCAAAAGATGCTGTTCTATTCAAAGCAAGTGTGTCCACTTAAAAATATGTATTTAATTGAATTTTTAATTTAATCAACTTGAAGCTATGAATTTAGTGCCCCTGAAAGAAAAAGATTAAGACTGAATAGAGAGAGGAGGTTCCCATCCTGCTTTGCTGGTACATTTAAGATTTCACCTGAAGGGGCCACCCTCTAGTACACTGAACAATGCTTTCCACATGGTTATTAAATCCCATGGACAACAAAATAATAGGTCAGTGGATTTCACTTAGGACTTTCTTTAGCTCATTAAGTCTTGGGGTTTTCTTATGGGAAGTCAAACGTGCTGTATTTTTCTTACAATAGGGCAGTAAGTATACTGAGTTTCATAAAAGAACTACCACACATATCAAATTGTAATTTTGACTTAAAAAACATTTTTCATAAAGAGCCAAAAATATTGTCAAAATGCTGAAAAGCCACTACGGAAAAGTCCAGGCACAAAAAATAAACACACATGCATACACACACACAGAAAACAATATTCAGAAGTAAGACTTAGATATGTAGAAAAAAACTTCATGGTTTACCTATAAAAAATAATAATTAAGCTAAAACTCATGAAATTACTCTTAAGACTATATTTAGATTGCACACTATAAGATTCTGTCTCATTTTGCAAAGCCATTGTTTGACATCTAAAATGAATTACATAAGCTTTCATCACTTCTTTTAATAATCAACTTGTGTGAGGTAAAACTTGGCAAGGAGTAATGTAAGAAATATCTTCACTTTAGATAATAAATATGTACTACCTCATAACTGGTTCAAAATAACATTTTACGATTTTGATATGGTATCATTTAAATACTAAGCCAATTATTCTGATCTCACTAGGAGAAAAAAAAACATGTAGAAAATAGTTTATAAGAGACACATACTAGCATTGAGTCCTTCAATTATAAAATCAATTAGATTCTAATGAAACTACTCGATATAAGCCAGGTAAAAAGTCCAGCTGCCAGGGAGATAAAGTGTCACAAACTATCAGTGAAGAGCAAACAATCAATGAAATCTTAGTGGGAAAATAAACTTTCCTCTCTGCCTTTATGCAAACAGCAGGAATTTCAAAAGTTACAAGAGTGGACCCTACTGATAATGACAAAACAACAGAGTTGATTATTCAATATGCCAGTGTAGAAAGCTTCAAAGTTTTCTGATTACATATAATCACTTCTATTCATAATGAAATGTTGACTTCATTTGATTTGTGTTTAATCCTTATCTTGAAAAATGTATAACTTTCAAATAATATAATCACACACTTCAAACACTTATTAAATTCTTCTTGTTACAATTGGATGAAATAACTACACTATCAACAGCTATTTCAAAGTTAGTACAACAAACTTTGTTAATTGATAAAGATTAATCATTACAAGAATGTGTTAGGTACCATAGATTAAACTCAGTTCATCAGTTCAGATATGTAGTGGTCAAATATGGAAAGAAAAAGTCAGGAACAGGATGTATTGATGTTTTGTACACGATAATTAACCAGTTTTTTTTTAATTCAGAGAATCAATAAAATGAAATAAGCAGATCAGAAAACTAAATGTGGAGTGAGCTGGGAACTTAGAATTATCAAATTTTAGAAGTGGAAGAAAGTGTAGCTTCTTTATATAGACCTCTCATTTTGAAGATGAAGTGCTAGAGAGTGGAGTTAGAAACATATCCTTTGATTCTAGTCTAGTGTAATTTCCTTCTCAGCTATCTCCTTGGAGCTTAATTATCACCCCAAACTCTATCATTGCTATTTACTAACAGAGAAACAAAACATTCTCACATTCCTTTTACTAGATTCACTGCAGTTCATTTCTATATTTTACTAATGTCCTAGAAATGCTAGTCACCCATAGAATAGCCTGAGATACTTTCAATCATAGTTTGTTTTAGCAGTAATCAAATTTGGTAACATGTAAACTACAGGTAAGCTATACTTTTTATTATCTGTTTTTCAAAGTATGTTGTTATGTTTCTATCCTATTTGGATGTATTTTCTATATTTCCTTAAATTGAAGGTAAAGAAAATTTTAATACAGTTGTAGCCTAACAATGTCTTTTCACTTTAATGCAGTGGGTTAATGATTTTACAGTGTCTTATTTAATAATAGAAGTTTGGAAGTCTAACTTGCATGCATTTATTGGCATATGGAGAAGAAATAAATACGAGGCATCTTTAGACAGAATTGAAATACTTCTTTTGCAGAGTGAAATATTTCGATTCATTTAAAAAAGGAGATTGTGTCAACATGTTTCAGCTTCTGTTACAAGGCTGAAACAAATATTTTTAATTCATGATGAGATAGAATATCTAGACCCAGGCAAATAAAACTCTAGAATTTTGAAAGAATTTGAGGATGTCATTGTGAAACTATTATCGATAATTTCTGAGAATGGTAATGTTTTACAACGATAGCAGAGAATTGAGATAGACTATGTATCCATTCCAGTCCCTCTCCTCCACCCCTCTCAATATCCAAGAAGCAAATTCTGTAAATTGCTAAGGTAATCTGTCACCAATCTCTAGAAGAATCAGTAAAGTGAATTTTCTAATAGAAGAATTAATTTATTAACATCAAGTCAAACAGGATCTCATTCTCTTTTTATTTATAATAGCTTTACTAATCTTATATATCTAAGGGATAGTATAAACCAAGTGTGTGCATTTTCATTTCAACAAAACAAATGAACAAGTGCCTTGTGATTTTATTTATAATTATAGACTTATGGGGAAAATGTTGGGAGATTAATAGTATATATGTGTGTATTCAAAGCTTATTGAAAAGCCATGCCCATTTGGTATTGATTAACGAATCACTCCAACTTGGGAGGGGGGCCTCAAATGGCTTACCATAAGACACTGGCCCTTCCTTGTCAACAACCTAACCAGTGATTTCTATGGCACTTACAAAGGTGCTGCTTATCATATTTTATTCAAAACTAGCCTACAGATGCATTTGATGATGGACTTTGTACTTAAAAATATCTTTAAGAGTGTTGAACTCTCAGAAACAGCAAAATGCTAATAATAAGAAAATTGGCATGAGAGGGTATTGTAAATAATAGCTAAGAGCTTAGCTGCACATAATTTCAGTACACATAAACTGTGCAACTATCTGCTATAAATAAATAAAACAAAACCAACAACAAAAAACTGTCTTCATACCTGGCTTATAAGTAGTTAATGTAAAAGATGGCTAAGTATTTAGTTGGATACAAGTTCAATGTAAGTTAATTGTGTAAAACATCTATTAAAATCAAAGGAGTGAAACTAATGTAGTTTTAGGATTGAGGCTTTATACAAAAGTTTCAGTATAAAAGAAGTGATTTCTTCTTGTTTGTGTAGATTATGGGAATCATATTTTAAGATGGACATTAATTTACTAGAGTATACTTTAAAAAGGCATTAAGAAAAAGAGAAGCTCTCTAGAAAGTATACTACATAGTACTTAAATGATCTGTTTTGAAATTCCATTACTTCTTATGGAAAAAATAAGAACCATAGGAAGGAATAACATTAAGAAAATTAATTAAGTCCCAAATCAAGTAAGTGTTACAGAAATATAATGAGATTTCCATTTCTGGAAGTTTTTATGAAGAGAATAAATGATTGTCGTCTATAAATACTATAGAATGAATTACTAAACTAATAGTTGAACTAAATAATATCAAGTTCCCTTCTATGGGTCTCATTTATTTAATCAATGGCTGCCTTCTCAAATTTAATATGTCAAGCAATTTTCTCACATTGTTTTTTCCTTCTTTCTCCTCCTATGCAATTTCTCACATGGAATTTTTGTGGTTGTAGAGTAACAAGAGAGTTGTCCAAGGCCAACTAGTCATTGCAACAACTTGCTATATGATGCTGTTATCCTGTTTGGTATGGGAACAATAATAATATTCTCCTTCTTCTTTGCTATTGATTATGGCTAGGGATGTGTAAGTGACCAGTTTATAAAATAAGATACAGAAGACAGGCTTGTGGGAGTAATTTTTTTTTCCCATGCTTAAGAAAAAATCTAGTTAAAAAATTATCCCTCCAGAAATTAGAAAAGAATACCATACCCTTATATAAGTATGGGATATGGTAAGTTTCACAATAAAAATTTTCAGTAAAAAATAAATGAATGCATCAAAACATTACATGTGCCTTATGAAGATATACCACTGTTATATACTCATAAAAATTAAAAATAAAAAACAAAAAATGGAAAAATAAGAGATTACTCATAACAGGGGGAATTTATATATATTAAAGAATCATAAAATTCTTCTCTGCAAAGGTATACAATCACAAGCCACCTAATATTTTGGTCAACGATGGATAGTATATATATGATGGTAAAATAATCTCATAAAATTATAATGGAGGTAAAAAATTCCCTCGGCCTAGTGACATTGTAGCCATACTAATGTCCTAGTTTAATGGATTACCTTTTCTATATTTAGATACACAAATACTTACTATTGTGTCATAACTGTCTATAGTATTAAGTATAATATTATGCCGTACAGCTTTGTAGCCTAGGAGCAATGCCATATATGGTAGATGTGTAGTAGTCTATACCATCTAGGTTTATGTAAGTATACTATATGATGTTTATACAATGATGAAATCATCTAAAGACACATTTTTCAGGACTATTTTGAAATATTTCACTATGATTGTGCACTTTTCAATTTATCCTCATAATTCTATGAAATTTTGCCTTATATATTTTAAAGCAATCCTATTATGCACATATAAATTAAAGCTGTTCAGACTTCTTTTTCATTTTTATGCAATGACTCTTTCATTAGGAATGATGCTTTGTATTTAAAAATCTATATTATTGTCTTTTCTTTGGTATTTGCCTGATGTATTTTTTTCCACCAATTTACTTTCAAACTTTGTATGTTCTAATGTTTTGTGTTTCTCATGTAATGAGTTTGTTGCTGAGTTTTTAAATTCCCATATGTTACTATCTGCATTTCAACTGCAAGTTTACTCCATTTATATTTATAGTGATTGTTCATAGACTTGTAGATTATGTTGATTGTTGATAGATTGAGATTATTTTTTTACTAACTTACCTTTCATATATATCTATCTCACTTGTTTATAATTTTATTTTCTGTCTTCTTTCCCATCCTCACTTGCATATTTTTAGAAGGTACAAATTTTTAGAAAGTTGTCATCCAATTTACTTTTTTCTGGAAATAGTAACATTAGTGGAAAATAAAGGCTTGCCTGTTTTTGCCATTTTTATGTACCAAAGTAAAAATAGTAATTTTATCCAAATTATAAAATATATTTACACTTAAAATAAATTCACAATATAAGTACATTTAAAATTTATACTTATAATTTTTAAATGTCCAATTCTATTCTTTTAATATGTAAGCAGAAACAAAATATTTAGAAAAATTTATAAAGTTTGTAACATTTATCTGGTTGTGGGATAATGAATCTTAGTAAAAGTATTTACAAGCATTGATAATTGAAGTAGATAAAAAGTGAAAACATATATAACTGGACTGATGATATCAGCCGATGGGAAATGATATGGTGTTTAGAATCTTGTGGTTATGTGTATATTTATCATGTGTTATATCTAAATCAGAATCAGAATATGATATGTTAACGTATTATGACTATGCAGTGTTTTTCCTACTCTTTTCCTTCTTTTCCCTCTTCCTCCCTTTCCTCTTCCTTCATCCTGCAAGATAGCTTAATACTTTATTTTAAAATCCAAACTGACTTTGAATAAATGTGTGGCTGACATCCCTTAAATCTGAGTTACCCTGATATTGTGACTAACAAAATATATGATTAAGTGATGGGCTGTGCATGTTGAGTTGAATAATTTGAAGCATTCATTTAGGACTTTACTTTTAACATCACTTAACAGAGATATATGAACTAATAGCTGTTTATCATTTCAATAGATATTCTACCTAAACCCATCATATTCAACCATTCATATTATAAATTGTTGCTGATAAATATTTTATAGATGATGTAAGATAAAATTGCACATCAACAAAACTGAGATCATTGAGTTATTGATTCAATGCCCCTTGCTAAAATTATCAAGCTGAATATGATGTCAGCTCAAATATGATACAGGAATGAAATCTATTAGTCTTTGTCATTATGCTTTTAATTTCAAGAAATGTTTTTAATTTAGTGTGTGTTTTTTTTTTCTTGGTCATCACTGATACTTCAGTAGCTGTCAGTAAATCAAAATACAAAGCATGAAAGATATAATTTATGTCGTTTATAACTCCCTTTTCTTAATCTATATATATGTATCATTTGCTTTCTTTAATATGGTATATTGACAAGACTCTACAGTAATGACAGATAATCCATATCATACATATACATTCATATTTTGTTTGAAAACATTAGCAAGACTCCTGAATGTAAAAACACAAAACACAAATTTAGCAGCAGATGAGTAACTGATAAATGTTTCTATTCTGTCCCCAGAGTCAATTTAGGGGAGAGTTAAACCTGTGTTATTTTGGTGTTCACTAGTTTTGTAGGTATACTCTAATTCCTTTTCTGAATCATTAAAATTTCACTTTCTTCAAGGAACCTTGGTTCCTTTACTTGGAGAATATTATTAGATGCCTAGATCTGGATGCAATATTTACTATGTATTTAAGTAAATTTTAGAGTAAAAATGCTACAATTAATGATTTTAAAGAAACATCTATTACTGTTTTACAGGACACAATTTGAAAGTGAACTAGATCATGTTATTACCTTATTGAAAGTTAGTTTACCTATTTATAAGTGATAAAATTGAATTCAATAATCAATAATGTTGATATTTCACTGACTGGCATTATCCCTAATATATGTCATTCATTTTTTTGCATTTTTAATTATATCAAATGAAGAGAGAATAACAAAGTAGTTAATGTTAATGCAGTTTTCTTGTTTAAGATAATTATAAAATCATTTTAAATTTATAAACTTGATAGAGAAAAATAAAATGAAAGAAATGATAAATCTAAGGAGTATACAAGACAGATAATGTAAAATCTTTGCTTGACCCTAAACAACAAAATAATTAATGTTTTTATAAATGGACTAATATGACCAAAATACCTATGTACAATTTTGTATACACAAATATCAAATGTTCCTATTATATTTAAAGCATTCTGCATGACATACTAATGTTGTTGATATGCTCTGTATATTACCCAAGTAGCTCCTGAGATTGCATTGGCATAAGCATTCCCCTGTATATATCAACTATGTTTTCTCATTTGATTTTTTTCTCAGTATATTATGAAGGCCCTAGTTAGATATAATTTTACGTTCTTCTGCTCTTTATTCTGCCAGCGATTTGTCAAATCTCTTGATTCAAATATGCTAAATCAGCTTATTTACAAAATGACTTTTTTCAACTCCTCTTCATGCCATTTCTCTATTTGGATGTGCATATATATGCAACTCTATAGCTAAGATATTAATAAAATATACAATCTTCTTGACAATATTAAGAGTGAAAAATGATATGATGAATTGGCCAAAATCATTATCAACCAAGATATTTTTATAAAAATAACAATATGTATTTTTCCTTAAATCATTGTGTTTTATTTTAAATTTGAAAAATATTTTGGAGCATTGCACTGTATTTGATTTTGTGGTTATGGAAAAGTGCTTATATTATATGTAATTGTATTGTGATTTTATTTTCCAATATATGAGAAAACACAAAATTGAATATTTTTGTTGAAATTTTTGTTCTTCATCTCTTTTACCTCTTAGGATTCTTCTGAAAATGTGGTGTTATTTTATTCCTTAAATTCACTAATGGATTTAACATAACACATATACCTGTATATATTGCTGCATTTAAAAATGCATAGAAATGCCTTGGAAAATTTCTGTGCCAAGCTAATCCATAAAAAAAAAACAAGATTTCATATTTCAGTTGTACCATTTTGATGGGAAACTTTGAAATGCTCTGAGCAGATTGCCATCAAGACACTTGGACCATCCTCTAGTGTTTCTCTCCTATAGACACCCTTATCTTTCATCATTCTAGTGGTGTTGCAATAAGTCAATTTCAGAAGTTAATACTAAATATATATGATGAATTTTGACTTACACAGAATCATCTATGGAAACAGCAGTTAAAATAAACCATAGTGGTAGAATCAGAAAAACATTTGGAAATATCAAGAAAATCTTCCTTTCTTAATGTGGAGGTGACATGAAAGTACTTTTTAAAAATTTAAATTTAGCCGGTTGTTAATTGATATTAGTCAATCTCCATATAGCTAAAAAATTGATATTATATTTAAAAGAGTATTAGAAGTGCCTGTTAAAATTATTAAACTCCTAGTATTTTAGTTATTGGGCCAAGAGGGATTATAGGATTCATCAATTGGTATAGGCTACAACCCAGTGAGAAATTCTGAAAATTCTTCATTTTTTCTCAACTAAACCTATTGTGTTTATAATTTTATAATTGAAATAATTGCATCTGAAAATAACTTACCTTCTACTATTAATATGAAAATAAATAATGTCTTATTGTGGTTGGGGGCACAATAATTTGAGCAATAAATATCTTGTATCATTTATGACATAAGTAAGCATTTACAGTAATCCATAAAATGCAAAAAAAAAAATAAAAAACACGTTGTTAGCAAATCAAGGTCAATGCTTTGCAAAATTCCCCAATAAATAGTAATAATAATGTTGTAAGTAGGCAGGAAAATCCTTCTTTTAAATTGTAAGATTTTTATGGGAGGAGGACCTAAGTCTGTGCTTACTTAAACATAAAAGACACTGGCATAGAGCTGAATTAGGTAAATGAAATCCCTTTAGCCATGGATAATATAGCTAGATAATTTAATTTGGAGTTTGTAGTCTTCAGCTTGGTAATTCTCACAATAAACTCTACAGGGAGAGTCAAACTTGACAGTGATTGATAGAATTTTTCAGAGCTTTCATGGTATAAAATGGTCATTATATAGATGACTGTTCCGTTAACAATATTTAAGTGGTAACTGTGTTAAACAGTTTAGGTGTACATACAGAAAGAAGCTGGAAAAAATAATTTTTAATCCAGAGACTTTAACAACTCTACTAAATGAAGTAATGCAAAAGGGAAGAATGAATAACACTGGTACTGGAAAAAAAAATCACAGAGACCTGAGCCAAGATATCTTATGATGCCTGCAGGGTACATAAAGGCCTTGGACAGTCTTTTCTGGAGTTATCTCTGCTGAATCAGCTTGACCCTAATTAGATTATTTATTTCGCTGACAGTGGCAAGGCCAAAGTCATTTCTGATGGACTCAATGTTCTTATTCAAAAAGAATTTTGATGTTGATTAGATGCCCTGTGTATTTTTTACTTATTATTCAACTTTTGTACAAAGGTAGTGATGTTCATGGTTTTAGAGGGTGAATAAATACATTTTTCTATTTCAAAGGCCTTCCTAAAACATACATTTTGAAAAGAAAAAGAAAAAATTTTCCAGCATAATGCTGTTTTCTTAAAATAGCATTTTATATTCAAAATCTAAATTAGAACAAAAGTGTTGATCTAAAATCATATGTTGGAAATGCATATGATAGAATAAAATCAATAAAGTCAAGCAATAAAATGGAATAAACTTCTGATGAGTATAACAACATGGATGCATCTCAAATATATTACAATAAGAGAAAGAATCAAGAACCAAATGTTTATGTATTTGCATGATTCCATTCACATGACATTCTGGAAAATACAAATGCATAAGAACAGAAAATAGATTAGCTGTACCCAGGGACTGAGAGTAGGGGCTAATTGTTTAGGGAACTAGAAATGTGGGAATATGACCATGTACATTTGTAAAGACTCATAGACCTGTATACCTAAATAGGGAAATTTTACCATATAAAAATTATGCTTAAGTAGATTTGAATTTTTCAGATTATATAATTTGGAAAGTTTCAATTATTAAGTACACTTAAGTATAACCAATTAAACAAAAGTTCACATGTATTTTCTATCTCAAGTCTGAAGTATGAAATATGTTTTTCCTTAAAAAAGAGATCAAGGAGGGAGAGGGGTGTTAAAGCTTATAGTTTCTAATTGCTTGGGTTTCTCAGTCCACTTTTGCTGCTATAACAAAACACTTGAGACTGGGTAATTTATAAATAATAGAAATTTATTAGTTCCTAGTTCTAGAGGTGGAAAGTCCAAGATCAAGAAGCCAGCAGGTCAAGTGTCTGGTGAGGACTACTCTCTGCTTCCAAGATTGCACCTTGTTGCTGTGTCCTTACATGACAGAAAAGAAGAGAAAGAACCCAGTCTCTCAAATCCTTTTATAAGGGCCTTCATCCCATCCAGGAGGGCTCCTCCCTCATGACTTAATCACTACCTAAAGGCCCTACTTCTTCACTACTATTACATTGGCAATTGAGTTTCAACATATGAATTTTGGGGGACATTCAGACCGCAGTATTGCCCTTGGTTTTAATCTGCTACAAAATATTTCATCCTTAATAGACTGAAGATTTAAAATGCTTAAATAAAAATTAGTCATCCTTAAGACACCACAAAGTCTTCTTTTTTTTTTTTTTTGAAGAAAGAATTTATTAGGTTGTTTTGAATCAATAGTATCTGAATAATATAACACAAATTATTTTTGTCATGGATTCAAATATTGCCTAGATAAAAAGACATGGGGAAAATAACCCTTCCATAATTAGCTTATTATCTAATCAGTGCTATTTTTAAAAAAAAATATGCATAACTCTTAGATGTATCTTAAGCAACTGGTCTCATAATTTTCTGATATATATATTCACTCAAATCAAACTTAAATTCTTCAATATGATTTTAAACTTTATAAATTTTAAGCATGACACAGAAATTAAGTTATTGACTTCTTTTAGATTAGAATTCCCACTTGAATATTGACTTTTATTCAGTTTCTAGATAATTGAATTCAAAGAATTTACCTGGTTCATTAAGATGGCCGATGGCAAAATTTAAAAAAAAATTCATAAATTTTGGTTCAGTGTCCCTAGCTAGCCATTATCCACTTTGTTTCAATCTTTGTAAAACAAATAACATATGTTAGTGGTCAAAGAAATTTATTTTTTATTACTTTCTATTATAGTGAATTCTACTTTGTAATAAACACATGTAGATCTATAACCAATGCTTTGGGAAACATCATATTCACAATAAAATATAAACTTTTTCTTTCTCTTTTGTCCTGATTATTTTACATTTACTTATAGATTATCATGTTGCCTATGCATTATTAGTATCTATGTATCATTATTATCTGAGTCTATATTTTATCATTGTACTGTAATTTTAGAAATTCGCTTTATTAGTTTTGTATATTTCCTTATAAGAAGAAAGTGTAAATTATTAAAGGCACCCTAGTTTTATTTTTTTCTGGGAGATCTGGCTTTTATTTATTTTTATTTTTTGTTTTATGTATGTATTTGTTTTATTTCAGAATATTAGGGGGGTAAAAGTGCTTTGGTTACATATATTGCCTTTGCACTGCCCAAGTTGGTACTCAACCCCCAGACATCATACACAGTACCCATTAGGTATTAATTTGCCTATCCCTGCCTTCCACCTCCCTCCTGCCTTATGACCTCTGAATGTGACTTCTACATGTGCACTCAAGTGTTGATCAAATAGTATAAATTTGATGATTAGTACGTGTGGTGCTTGTTTTTCAATTCTTGTGATACTTCACTTAGAAGAACGAGCTCCAGCTCCATTCAGGATAGCAAAAGATGTATTAATTCATAATTTTTTTATGGCTGAGTGGTACTCCATGGTATAGATATACCACATTTTATTAATCACTCATGTATTAATGAGCACTTGGGTTGTTTCCACTTCTTTGGAATTGTGAATTGTGCTGCTATAAACATTCGAGTGCAGATGTCTTTTTTTATAGAATGTCTTTTTTTTTCCCTTTAGGGTAAATACTGGATTTGCTGGATCCAGTATTTGCTGGATCAAATGGTAGTTCTACTTTGAGTTCTTTGAGGTATCTCCATATTAATTTCTATAGATGTTGTACTAGTTTGCAGTTCCACCAGCAGTTTAAAAATATTTCCATCTCTGCATTCACACCAATATTTGTTGTTTTGGGACTTTAAAAGCCTTTCTCACTGGAGTTAAATGATATCTCATGTGGTTTTGATTTGCATTTCCCTGATGATTAAGGATGTGGAGCACTATTTCATATGTTTGTTAGCCATTAGTCTGTCTTATTTTGAAAAATTATTGTTCTTGTCCTTTGCCCACTTTTTAGTGAGGACTGTTTAATTTTTTCTTGTCGATTTTCCTGAGTTCTATATAGATTCTAGTTACCAGCTCTTTATCAGATGTGTAGTTTGCAAATATTTTCTCCCATTCTGTAGGTTGTCTATTTGCTCTGATGATAGTTTCCTTGGCTGTGCAGAAGCTTATTAATTTGATCAGGTCCCATTTATTTATTTTTGTTGTTGCTGTGATTGCCTTTGGGGTCTTCTTCATAAATTCTTTGACTAGGCCAATGTCTAGAAGAGTATTTCCAATGTTTTCTTCTATAACTCAAATGGTTTCATGCCTTAAGTTTAAACCTGTTATCCATTGTGAGTTGATTTTTATGAGAGGTGAGAGGTATGGATCCTGTTTCAATCTTCTACATGAGACTATCCAATTTTCCCAGCATCATTTATAGATAATGATTTTTTTCCCCAGTGTATGTTTTTATCTGTTTTGTCAAAGACAAGATGGCTATATGAGGATGGTTTTATATCTGGGTTCTTAGTTCTGTTTCACTGGTTTATGTCTCTTTTCCTGTGCCAGTCCCATACTGTTTTGGTTACTATAGCCTTTTAGTACAGCCTGAAGTCTGGTAACTTGATGCTTTCTAATTTGTTCTTTTTTGCTTAAGATTGCTTTCACTATATGGGATGTTCTCTGGTTCCATATGAATTGTAGAATTATTTTTTCCAGATCTGAAAAAAATGATGTTGATATTTTAATAGAAATTGTATTGAATCTGAAGATCACTTTGGGTAGTATAGACATTTTAACAATGTGTATTCTGCCAATCCATGAGCATGGTTTGATTTTCCATCTGTTTTATTTCCTCTGCTATTTCCTTCCTCTGTGTTTCATATTTCTCACTGTACAGGTCTTTCACCTCCTTAGTAAAATATATCCCTAGGTATTTTATTTTCTTTATTGCTATTGTAAAAGGTATTGAGTCTTTGATTTGGTTCTCAGTTTAACTGTTGTTGGCATATAAGAACGCTACTGATTTCTGTACACCAATTTTGTAACCTGAGACTTTGCTGAATTTGTTCATCAATTCCAGTAGTCTCGTGGCAGAATCTATGGGGTTTTCCAGATATAAGATCATATCATCAGCAAAGAGAGATAGTTTGACATCTTCTGCACACATTTGAATGCCCTTGATTTCCTTCTCTTCTCTAATTGCTCTGGCTAGGACTTCCAGCACTGTGTTGAATAGAAGTGGTGATATTGGGCAACTTTGATTCCAGTTCTAAGTGGCAATGCTTTCAATTTTTCCCCATTCAGTATGATGTGGCTGCAGGTTTGTCAAAATGGTTTCTATCATTTAAAGTAAGTCCCATCTATGTCTATTTTGTCAACCATTATTATCATAAAAGGGCATTGAATTTTGTCGAATGCTTTTTCTACATCTATTGAGAGGATCATATGGTCTTCCTTTTCACTTCTATTGATGTGGTGAATTACATTTACATATTTATGCATATTGAACCTCCCTGCATGTCTTGGATGAAGCCCATGTGGTCATGATGGATTATGTTTTGTGTAACACTGGTCAAGTGTCTTGCCACTGTATAAGCTGTCAAAATGTTATGCAAATGTTTAAAAATAAGTCCCTGGTTTGTGATATAAATATTGCCAAATCAAATTCACAGTAGACACATACACAAATATAACCTCATGAAAAACAAATAATGAAGCTCTTCAGCTTCATCTATTGACACTGGTAGATAATATAGTATATAATTTGTTACGTACACTCTAGGATGTACCTTATGTTTGTGAAAAATATGAATGTTGGAGAAGAATTATCTTGCCTAAGAATGAATGAATCAGATTCAGCTTTACATGATTTCCAAATTTCTCCATATATGATTACATAACCTTGTTTAATAAAAACTGATGAGCCACTTCACTATATAAACATTTATATACACCATGTATTCTGCTTCAATGAAAAATAAAACACACAGGTTCTTTTAACTCATAGTAAGAAAACAACATTGTCTCTTAAGAAATCATTGTTAACTTTCTTCTTGCCAAATAGAGTAATTCACTTTACACTTGGAAAATCAACAATATTCATTTCTTCTAACCACTGATATTGTTAAATATCTTGAAATGACTATAACCAAGTCCTAATCAATTATTAATTATAAATTTCCGTTAAAATTCCCATGAGAACATTTTCTCATTGAAAAGACAAAAAACGAGTTTGCAATTTGGGAAATTTTGCCAGCATATTATTTTTCAAATTGGGCACTCAGTGGTGGTATATATTATCCTAATTAAAAACAAAGAAAGCACAGTTAAGAAAGAGTACTTCCAGTAGATTGTTTACTGATATCTAGGCCAATAGTGCCATTATTGTCCCCTAAAACTTTACTTCCCAACAAATTATTCAAATAGCTCTTAAGATGATCCCTCAGATAAAAGCTAATTATCTAAGTTATAATTAATATGATGTAATCCTAATTTAGAGTATTCCTAATTAATATGATGTAATCCTAATTTAGAGCTCATTGTGATATTTGTTTTTTCTCTAGTATTTGCCACTCAACATGGTCACATAATAGTGCTGGGTTTCAAGTTAATTTCTATTACTAGATAACTTATTTCCTTTCATGACATAATTAAAATATACTTTAAGTACTTTAGGCATAATATCTCCATTTAAAGTAGAAGATATTGTTCATCGCAGCATTATTTATAATAATTGAGATATAAAAACAAGCTAAGTGTTCATGAATGAATGAATGAGTAAAAAAGTTTTATATACACACACATGACTTACATATGCACATATACACAATGGAATATTATTCAGCAATAAAAAATAAGGAAATTCCGTCATTTGCAACAACAAATGTACCTAGAGGACATTATGTTAAGTGAAATAAATCAGACACAACAAAACAAAGAATGCATAATCTCACTTATATGTGGAATCTAGAGAAGTCAGACTCATAGAAACAGAGAGTAGAAAGGTGGTTTCCAGGGCTAAGAATGGGGTACATCAGGGAATTTTGGTCAAAGGGTTCAAGATTTTACTTATGAGGTAAGTTCTAGATTACTAATGTACAACATGGTAACTATGGTTAACATTAATAATTAATCATATTATATACTTAAATTACAATTACATTAATCATATTATATTATATTAAAATACATTCATCATATTATATACTTAAAATTTGCTAAGATAGTAGATTTTAGGTATTCTAACCACACATACAGACACACTCACAAAAATATATTAGTAACTATATAAAGAGATGGATATGATATGTGATAATCACTTCACAATATATATTCATATCAAAACATCCAACTATACATTTTAAATATATATAATTTAATGAGTCAAGTGTACCTCAACAAAGCTGGAGAAAAATGAGGAAGACATTACTAAATATTAAACCACTTTAGCATGAAAATGCCACATGTATAAAATATATAGCCAAACTATAATTTAGAAAACTTGGCTATGATTGAATGATGGACAAATAGCTGTGATACAGAGCAGAAAGTCTTGTGATCTCTTTGAAACACATCTCTAGAAGCCAAAATATCAATTGAACTAAATATTTCATAAAGCAAGAAGAAAGTGAAAAATCATACTGCTTCAGATGGACCTTTTTAAATATATGCTGGCTAGATTAGGAATTCACTATTTATTGGGGTGCAAATTCCATCCAGGACAAGATAGAGGCCAATTAGTATTATAAAAATATCCATGTTTACTTATATTGCATGATCTCTGTGGATATCTTAGTCTCCAAGATAATTTTAAGAGTTGACTAAAGAAAATGTAAATTTCATAAGTAGCTTGTTCAATCCAAAGCAAGGTATTTACTTCTGTCTTGTAAAAATACAACTAAAGCAATTTTGATTAACAAAGGTTGTGACATATTAGTGAGTTAATACCATCCTGAAAGGGCATATCAATAAGATTTAACCCATATGTGGAAAGTAGCTCAGAAATAAATTGTCAGGC
Source organism: Mirza zaza (assembly GCA_008750895.1). Lineage (NCBI taxonomy): Eukaryota > Metazoa > Chordata > Mammalia > Primates > Cheirogaleidae > Mirza > Mirza zaza. The sequence continues at coordinate 25,966 of VSMD01087824.1, forward strand.
TCTTCTGACAAAATATTTTCTGAGAAATGTAAAATTATAGGTGTGTATTTGGCAGTAAAATTTATAAGAGAGGCAATAAAAATAATTTCATTAGTATAAACAAGTCACAAATCCTAATGTATTTCAATAGAAATGGGCTCCCAGGTAAGATGAACTATGGATAAGAGAGTTATCTCATTATAATTTAAACTTCTTAGGAATTTCTACTCAAATGTTCCTTGATTTCTCTTAGAGGACATTGTACATTTATGGAAGTAAACATTTTCCTAGATTTTTCAGTAAAAAGAGAAAAATATCCAATCTTAGAGTCCTGGGGCGGGGTGAAGAAAAATTAAACTTCCTACTAGGAAAAGGTTAATCCTACATATAATAGATTATATACAAATTCTTACAATTTATGAAATTTGAACATTAATATAAAACAACCATGCAGCATCTAAGAACAGTTCACTATCCAACTAAAATCAAAAGAAAATTCCAGGCCCCCACCCAGAAGATGGTGGATGAGAAACACCACCAGACAGAGTGTCTCTGCAGAAAAGACAGATTCTAGCAGAAATTAGAAGAAAGAAGCAAGAAGAGGAACCTACATTGGATGAGGGTCGGAAGAAGTAGTACCTGAGACCACGGGAGACTTCACGGGAGGAGGTCGCAGAGGAGAACTGGAAGCTGGGATGACGGAGCAGCCCGGAGACCAGCGGGAAGGGTAGGTGGATCTGCCGTTTCCCCTCACCTGCATCCTGGACTGCTGGTGGGCTCCCCAGCAAGCGGAGAGACCTGCGGACACCAGCCCAGCGACAACTGCCGCCAGTGAGCGGTAAGCCAGTAGCGGACGCGGCACCAGGCTCCCAACTCCCTCAGGGCACCTCCGTGTGCACAGACCCGAGCCACGCGGCAGACACCATATTGACTCCTCCTCCCCTTCCCCAATCCTACCCGTGGCTGCTCAGAGAGACAGAGAGACAATATAGCCACCAGCCGGAGGCACCTACAGGGAATGGGATCTTCCCTTTTGGGGCCCTACAGCTGACTAAGGGGAACTCAGACTGTGAGATCTCTGCCCGCCAGGCCTCCCAGGTGCTGCTGGCATGGTGATCCCAGGAGAACGGGGCAGAGCCTGAGGTTGAGAGACATACACCCAGCTTGGGCTCCCTGTGGGTGAATTGGGATAGGCACTCCGCTCCCTGGTGGGGACAAAGTTTGAACTCTGGGACCCAGAGGTCAGACCTGCAGACCACATCCCATGCACCGAGGCCTCGCATTGCCTGGGGCACAGAAGGGATATACGTGAATAGCCTGCTGAGGTGTGTGTCCCTTCAGGGGCAGATCAGCATCCTAGAGGGCAACCCTCCCCCCAAAGGGAGGCCGTGTGCCCAGCCCAGGTGGCGTTCCTGCGCAGGGAACCTCCCTGCTGGCATCACGGCCAGGGGAGGCCTGGTGGCGTGTGGTCTGGCCTGCTGACAGAGGCCCAGGAGTAGCTGCGGAGTTGGGGACGGTGGAAAAAGGCCAGGCCGGCGCCAGACTGTGGGTCTCGGACAGCCCCACGCCCACACACAGACTCTCTGACTGAGCGGGGCCATTCCAGCCCCTCCCTGTCAGCTTTGCCTGGAAGCAGAGAACAGAACTGTGATCCCTGCTGATGACATTGGTGGTGCCTGAGAGCGGGCTTACCCAACTCAGCTCCGCCCAGACTCTCTCCTAGACCAGCCCTCACTGAGGGGGAGAAAAGGACACACCTGGAAGTCCCAGGGCCCCACCCACCACCTGAGGTACTAGAGTTCTCTCTTCAGGAACAAGAGCTGATAACAAGACACAAAAACAACAGCGTAGCCTGTTCCTCTAAGCAAGCACCACCTACTGACAGGGAGAGCATCCTGCACACCCTTTTCATGACACCTACTGACTCATTATACAGGGAGTGGTCGAATCTCACCCACAGACACCACCTACCAGCTCAGAAACTAAACAAGGCGTGTGAATAACCAAACAAAAACCTAAAGAAAAGAAACAACAACTGATTGACATGGAAAGAAACCAGTGAAGGAACTCAGGAAATATGAAGAACCAATTGGAAAACACACCCCCAAAGAGGAGCTCCAGCCCCCTAGAAACGGACACCAACCAAAATCAGGCAACCAAAATGACAGAAGAGGAATTTCGTATGTGGATCATAA
>VSMD01087831.1:0-16721 GCA_008750895.1 Mirza zaza
GCTATGACATTAGCTTTTGAGATCTCCCTGAGCCCATTCTGACTTTTTCCAGACCTTTTCCAGGCTAAGGAGACATTGTTATAAAACAGTCACTGAACCAGACTTGGGGTTGTTACATAGGGTCCATTCGAAGAGTGCCACTTGACTCACCAATATATGCAGAGCTATACAGAAGGGTGCTATGCTAACAATCCTGACATCACTGCTGTAGCTCATGGTCCTGTCATGTCAAAGACCAAGCTCTGGATGCAGCTGAAGAGACATAGGTGAGACCAAGTGGGTCCTAGGAAACACAGTAGTGGAGGCCTTGTCCTGTGAACTAGTCTGGTTGATTGGTACACATCAGTTACCCAAGGGATAATACAGTCAGGAACAAAAGGACTTGAAGACAAGCAGAAACAGCCACTTGATTTTTGAAGTTTGTTCACATAATTCTTTTGTAATTCCATTTTCCCACTTCATTTGGAGAGCTTAGATGGGAATAAAGAGCCATTGGAAACCCCTCCTTTGCTAGAACATTAGTCAAGCTGCCACTTTTAATACTTCTGTTTCAGTGGTATCTCATACGAAGAGAAGGTCCCTTTTTACCTGAACTCACCTGCTTGGGTGAAGTGGTTTGGTAACTAACCATTAGGAATTAATACTGTTTAACTCTTTTAAAGGTGGGTGAGACCATAATTACATAAATCCAAATAGTAAACTGCTATGGAAAATAATCTTTTGTTTAGCATTGGAGCTCCAATGTCCCATCCTCCAAGAGACCTTGGATTGTCTCTCTTGGATTCCATTGATAAAAAGCATACATATATCCCTTTGTAAAAGACAGGAAGTAATTTCTGATTATTAGGAAAATAATCTTTTGTTTAGCATTGGAGCTCCAATGTCCCATCCTCCAAGAGACCTTGGATTGTCTCTCTTGGATTCCATTGATAAAAAGCATACATATATCCCTTTGTGAAAGACAGGATGTAATTTCTGATTATTAGGAGTCTTTGTTGGAGCTACAGGAGTGCAGAAGCAGTTTCAGAAACATCATTCCCAAGGTGAGGTTTTGTTTGGATGTGGGATGGAAGGAGGTGGCCCAACTTCAACCATATCTGCTACACAGTTTCTTTTTATTAGTGTAGCTTAGCTAATGGTATGAATTTAGACAAATCCCCCACTGGTCCAGAGTGGTCCCATGTTTTCTGCTGTAATTATATCTAGAGTCACATGGACCCACCGAGGAAAATATTCTTCAATCTTGCTGGAAGTTTCTTGTTATGATTAAACTGGGGCAGGGGGGAGGGGGGACAGGCAGGGAGGGGACTTGGAGCCATTGCAGTTATTTCCCTAGCGATACTCAACAGGTTCTGCTCTGATATGTTTCTCTTTGATTCTTCCAGAGGCTTTGGCAGAGAGAATTCAAACAACTGTCATGGGAGATAGGTTACAGCCTTCACAGGCCATGCATGCTAAAACACCAGCGTGGAATGTTGTCCTGATGTGTGATGGGACTCTCAGGTGAGAAGCTAGCCTTAGAGCCAAGTCCGTCAGTGCTGTGAAATGCTTTGACTTTGATGGAAAAGGATTAAGACTGTGACCCGGAAGGCCAAGACTCACTCTTTTTTTAATCTCTACCTACCTGTCTGTCAGAAGGCCTGGGATGGGGTGCCAATCCTGACACTAAAATGGAGAAACAACAAAACTTTTGCAGCACACACACCCTTTCTTCTTTTCTTCAACCCAGCATAATATCCAGTTTGGCTCTGAAAAATCTCCTTGAACTCCCCCTTTTTTTACAGGGGAGTAAGCAGGCCAAGAAAGTGAAGCTGCTTCCCTATATTTCCATGGTGAGCCTGAGATGTTAGAACAAAGACCCACTTCTGACTGATCTCTGTCTACTTCAGAAGGCAGGTGTGTTTAAATAGGAGATTGGGTTTCTGGAGTTTATAAGAAAGTTGAGTCTAAAGAATAGCAGGGCAAAAACAAGGCAAAGCAGGGAATGGTGGAGCCAGACAGGTGGAAATGGAAGACCGGTGCTTGGAATCTGTATGCAGCCAGCAGATGTCTTTCAACCCCAGATTAGTTAGCTGGTACTGTTCTGTAGCTGGTTAATGGCCTTATGTGGAATGTAATTTTCTTCACTGGGCTCTCTAAAGGGTGTATTTTTGGCTTGCTATTCTCTACATTTCTGACTTCTCGACCCAATGTTCTGATGGAAATTTTCCAGAGCAATGAAATTTCAAAATGCATAGGCAAGAGGAGGAATAGAAATTGCAGCCTTAAAGCAAATGAGACAGGAGCCACTATTCCCATTCTAGTCTTCCCCTGCCTCCCTCAGAAATAAATCATCTTCTGGCAGAGTTGGGTTTGATAAGTAAGATGCACACACTGATGAAACAGGAGATGTCAACAGAGAGAGGACAGTGGGCAGAGGAGAGGGGGAGAGTAGAGGAGAAGTAATGGTCCGGATGTTAGCTGAAGACGCCTTAATGATCCTAAAAATTATTGAGCAATAATTTCTACTTTGGAACTCATGTTGCTGTTCCAAAGAATGAAAAAGAACCTTAATGATTGCTTTAAATGACTACACAGCTCCATCAAAACAGCATGAACTAGCACTCCCATATGAGCAAACCTATCTCCTGCCATTGTCGTCTCTACAGCTTGAGAAATCCTAAGGAAGTACCAGGATGATGATTGGTTAGAGGTATCATCTAGCAAGGGCCTGGCTGAGATGTTTGCAGGGTGCCCTTGCCCTTGATACTCTGGAATCCTCAGCCGAGACAGGAAAAAGTCGTTGCTTTCATTCTCTTAACATTGGGGTGGGGAGGGCTCGTTTCAGGAGTTTTAAGAAATTCCTTATTTCTACAAGGGTTTTAACTATCCAAGGATGTTCTCTGTCTCCATCGGGATTTCGGGACACTGCGAGGCTGAAGCCTTGCCAATATATGGGATTTTGATGAAGGTGGCAAGCCAGCCCAATTAAAACAAGGCGTATTTCTTCGCCTTCCTTTGGTCAGGATAAGCGCTTGTTTCCAGATTCACAGACTTGCAGGGAAATAGGAAGGTTTTTAAGTTAAGTTTCTGGGGTTGATTTCTGAGAGAAGGGGCATAGTGGAAGAAAAGAAACTAAATTATGTTTTGAGAACATGCTTCCTGCTTGCCTGTTTAGAAGCTTTTTGGTCTGATTGGTTCAATGCCATGCATTAGGGAGGGAAGTTCCATGTACCCTTATTGGGGTCCCTCAGAATGCAGGCCACCCAGCCAGCCCAGGAAACACAGCCCCCAGAGAAAACCCATTCTTGCCTACCTCTTAGCAGTTGGGGCAGAGAGTGGGTAGAATGTTCCTGATATCTTCCAGAGCTGTACTCAAAGCTGGACTAGGCTTCCAGCCAGTCTGGGAAATAGCTGTCAATCTCAGATCTTGACCTCTGACCTAAAGCTGATACAGATGGCACCGCCACAATGCACATGCTTGCCAGCTTCTACTGAGGCAGCAGTTACTATAGACATGATGATAACCCACTTCATTTTCACTGTGTTGCAATTAACTAGGGAATCTAATTTTTACAAAGGACTATTAATCAGTGATGATACCAGCTTAGCTGAGACACCAGCCTACTCTGTAATATCATGGAGCCTCACAAAATGCCATCTCTTTTTATGTTGTTCATAAAGAGATGTAATTTGAAGGAAAGGAACCATCTCTCATATTTATTTTTCTTCCCAGTATGGAAAAAAAAAAAAAGGTCTATGAAAAATACTGGTAAGCTTCTGAGATGGACTCATTTCTTATTTATTGAAAATTTAGAAGAAGAAATAATTTGGGTCAAATGACTTGACCCCATTTTTGTCTTTCTAGACTCAAACTAAAAATAGTTAAATTCAAGATATTAGGCACACATACAGAAATTTTTCTTTTCTGTTCACGCCTATACTTGTTCACACCTGTACTTGTTTATTCTCAATAACGTTAGCCAAGAATGGACTCTTGGATGTTTGAAAGGACTAGAGGGTGGCGGAGCTGAGCCATTTATTTTGGCTGCTCTTGAAACAAATGAGATACATTATAAACTAACAGGCGAGAAGTCATTGGTAGTACTGTCTGTCTGCTTAATTGATACCTCCTAAATTTGGCTCCTGGGATTAGCTGCTCTTTTGGAGATGGGTAAAACCACCAAATCCTCTTTCCTAGGATCTAATTCTCCCATGGAGACCAGCAAACCCCCCATTGCACTAAACCAGTTTTTCGGCCACCATACCACTTGACACTGGTAATCCCAAAGTGTAGTATCCCCTGTGCTCAAACTGAAGAGGGAATTAAGAAAATATTGCCCTGTGCTTTGGAGCCGCCTACAAAAAAAAGTTGGCCTAAATTACAAGGTTTGATTTTTCTATAAAGATGAAATGCATGTAATTTATGGCTAAATCCTTACTACATTGTATATTGATAATGTCTTCTCCTTGAGTATGATTCTATTCCTAATTCATGATGATATTTTTGACTTTACAATGATTGGTGTCCTTTCCCTACCACTGTTCACCTTTGATAAAGAGAGGGGCAAAGGAAAAATGAATCTGCAAATCTTCCAAAGAAGAAAGGCAACAAGAATTGTGTGGTCCATGTATTTGTGTGTTTAGCGTATCCACACATCTACCTTGGAGGGTTCAGAAATCAAAGTGACATTAAAGTTTTGATTGTGTAAACTTCCTATAGACCAGTTTAAACAAAGATTCATAGAGCAGTTAGAGCTAAGAGGGAGTTTAGGTCCTGTAGCACTCTTCTCATTGCGTAGAGAAACTACAGTTTAGTCATTTACCCAAGGTCAATCAGCCTAGTGGCAGCACTAAAATTCAGGTCCTTTTCACTGCTATAATGCCTCCACTCATAATTGATTTTCCACAAGGGACACTGGGTTTGAAATAGTGTGGGAGAAGATTTCGGTGACAATCTCCCTTTTTATCTCAAAGAGATGACTCCATTGTTTATGGATATGTCAGCTTGACCTGGCCGCTCCCGGGGGGGCCTACAAATTACATGCGGTGGCATGATGGCAGAAGTTCCAGGACGCAGCAGAGGTTGGGCAGTAATGACCCAGTGATTTCTCTGTCTCAGAAGGATCCAGACACTTCCTTTAAGGAGGCCAGTTTGGAATCTGCAGAGTCTTGTTTGAGTGGAGCCAGAATGTCTTAGAATAAACAATTGGTATTGTATTTAGTCTCTGATGGAGGCCTAACACCTTTGTTGCCTGATTGATCTAGATATTCTGAATTTAGTCCAGTAATGAGTAAAGTAGGAAGAAGGACTTAATTTATTTTAATTAAAAAATGATTTTCCCCTAAAAAACGTGACTAAAGTACTGGTGGAAAGGACTAATAGCATCTCCAAAGACTTCTACGCCATTTGAGAATTGAGGGTTTTTTTCCTCCATTAAGTAAAGTGAATGAAGTGCTAATGAAAGGTGCTAATAGCAGCTCAAAGACTGATGTTCTAGTCTTGAACTGTAGTTCAAGTCACCGTTTTTAACTTTTCCCTCCTTAGGACATGTTCATGGTGGGGAAAAGGATGGTCTTAGATGAGAGACTCCCACCCACTTGGCTCCCATCTCCCAGGATTTCTTAGAAAAAAGAATTCCAGGTTCTATTCCACATCATCCAAAGCCTGAATGCAGTGTAGCTTTTTTGTCAATGTAGGCCAAGAGAAGGGAAGGCAATGACTCATTGACCTTGGATCTGGATAAACACCTTTATCATTCAAACCTCAAAGCCAAATTCCTTTTTGGCTGCATAGTGTATCTTCTTTACCTAAATCACCCTAGATCTTTGTCTAGGCCTGTTTTTTTTTTTTTTTTCAGCCCTGTATAGGCATTAGCTATTGTGCCACAGGAATGGGAAAAAAATCCCCTAGGAAGAAAGTGCTTTAGGCAGGAGGTAGGCTTCCAAGACCTCATCTCTTGATACCACTCCCCCTCCATCCTGCCTAAGTTAGGGATACTCTGAAGACACAAGTGAAACCCTAAGCCTCGGTACACACTGATTGTCACCATTCTACCTACATCTTTGATCCAAAGCCCAGACACTATAGTGCAAAGAAAGAAATGGAACCCCCCCAGTATTCTGGCCATGGGCCAAAGCTGGGAGGATGTTGCAGACAATGGTGCCATCATTTCAGGCATAGTCGTGTTGACAGAGAGTGGACAGGGGCCTGCTGGCTCCACCTTGCAGACCTCCTGTCTGTGCGTATCCAGTTCCTACAGCAGGACTCCCTCCCCTGACACTCAGTTCCTCTCTCTGTCCCTCTCCTTTTTTTCTGGAGTGCCCTAGCTGTCCCAGGATAATCGTGGCACTTCAGAGTTAGAAGGAAAAGAGAAATATTTGTCTAAATTTCCTAAATGTTAAAGGTAAACAAAGCACCTAAAAGGAAAACAAATAAGACTTATAAAAATATAATGGGGTCACCCCCCAAATTCACACATTATCTATGATATATGAAATGTCAAAAATATAATGAACTTTCTAGACATCACCACCTCTCCCCACCCATATATACCCAATCTGCAGCAGCCTCGGTACTGCCCTTTCACCTCTTAAAACTTTGCAGAGTCACTAGGTAATGTGTGTCACCCCACCGACCCCACCTTCCCAAACAGGCACCCACTTGCAATTCCAAAGAGACTCTCCAAAAAATAGACATCTGAAAAAAGTACATCTGTTTACACTCGGTCTATCTGCATATTATATCTCTAGATTATTACTTTTTTTTTTTTAAATGTAAAAAAGATTGCATATTGGCAATAGAATGAGAACGCCGTGGCGGCTGTTTCTGGGTGGGTGGTGGGCGGGGGTGGGTGTTGAAGCACAGAAGTGAGAGGGCTCAGAGACGGGCAGGTGTGGCCTCAGCCTCGAGACGTAAGGATTGAACTGCGGTTACCGTTTTCCTCAATCCTTGGATCTCTGACATGTCCCATCTCTTTACTCCCCTCTCTTTTCTCCCCCTTTCCCCGTTTCCACTACCCATCCGCGTGCTGCACGGCCCTCTGGAAGCAGAGGCGGAATGGCTTTTTGGCATGTGTCCACCTGGGCCAGTTTGAAGATGGGTATGGCATCTGGGGTGGTGTGACGTGGGACACACGCCAGAGCAAGCTCATTTGTGACTGTTTCCACTCTGGGGAAAATTGTCCATCACTTCTGTGACTTTAAAAATTTAAGCAGTTACTAGGCTGATAGGTTAAGAAACAAATCTTTTGTTCTTGTGGGGTTGCATTGATATTAAGCATGAATATATATATCACATATTACATTGCTTTCCTTCTGCTCTGGGGCAGACTGCACGCTCCTTCCAAACAGGAAAACTCCACAGCCCGTGGGCTGAATCTTTTCAAAGCTGTTATTTCCTCACTCCCCACCCCATACCCTTCCCCGACCCCTTCCTCCCAGCCCCCAGTTCCTATATTAGAAAAGTCCCTCCTGTGCCCCCCCTCCCACCAGCTCACCCAAGGTTAAATAGATAGTGCCACGTTCTGAAATCCATGCATCACTGCATTTTGCTATTGCACATGTTGCAGAGAAAAAGAGTTGTGCAAGTGTGCCTCCTCCCTCCTCTCTTCCCCTTCTCTTCCTTGGTCTCTCAGATTCCTGTGCTATTCCCATGCTACCCTCGCCCAGCCTCCCCCCCCACCGCATTCCAGACCCTTCACTGGTTGTGGACATCCTCTCTACGGACAATCTTGTAGATGATCCAGTAGAACATGTTGAAGATGAGGAAGGCCATGGGGAAGCCAATGCGGGATATTTTGTCGATCTTCTTGGCCCTCTGGATGAAGAGTTTTCGCATTTCCTCCGGGGACTTGGACGGCGCGGGAGGAGGGTTGGTGGTGGTGTTGTTGGTGCCCTTGACTGAGATGCCGTCCTTGGCCTGCAGACAGGCCGGGCCCATCCCGTAGGCGGAGAAGTTGAAGCGGCCCTCTCCAGCCTCATCCTCCTGGAACAGATTCAACATGGGGCTCTACTTAAAATAAGACAGGGGCTGGGCACCCTCCCTGCAAGGCACTCCCCTAGGGGCCAGGCCGAGCCCGGCTGGCTCTCCCTGCCTCTCAGACTGCACCGGGCCAGGTCTCCGAAGGCTTTCTGGCTGGCTGGGGAGTTCTGCCTTATAGAGGGGCGCCAATCGCATGCCAGAACAGATGCAAACCAGGGGATGGGACTGTGGTGTAGGGTTTGGAGACCTGCTCAAGTCTCCACTCAGTCACTTGTTGGCTGTATGACCTCAGGCAAGTCACTTCCTTCTGTGAATCTCAGGTTTTTTGATTTCATTTTTTTCCCTGTCCGAAGGGGATAAGAGTTGCCCGAGTCATTTCCTCACAAGGTTCTTTTGACCATGGGAGGTTATTGAGTAGATGCTCAATGTTGTACTGGGTTTTGGTTAGAAATTCAGAGGACAATTTGGAGAGATCCCCTGCTTTGCCTCTGTTGCCTCCTTGCCTCTTTCCCACCCCACTCCCCAATTCATAACTCCCCAGGGGGAGTGGCCCCAGGGGAGCAGGAACTCTGGGCCCCCCCTCTTTGTCCCACAAGCCCAGGAAGCCGCTGCTGCTGCTTCTTGCCTCCATGTTCCCACAGCCCTGGCAGCTGTGACCTCAGACAGACCTCTGGATTTTTATCAAGTTTACATTCAAGGCCCTTCATGATCTGGCTTTAACTTACCTTTCTAGGCTTTCCCCCTTCCCCTTACCAGGTACTTTGACCCCTGCCAGCTTTGCTGCACTTTTTCTCTTGCACTTCCTCACCTCCCTGCCTGATGCTCACTGCCCGAAATGCCTGCTGCAGATTCATCCCTTTGCCACGTCGTGGTGGTCTCGCCCTTGTCTGCATCTCGGAGGCAGTGTTATCTTTCTCGACATGTCTAACTTTGTTATCTGTCCGTGCGAGCTCAAGGGTGGCATTGAGAGTCCAGTGTTTTGCTATCAGCCGAGCTGTTGATTCAGTCTGTGGCTCTGGGGAAGTTTTTATCAGGTCACATTTCCCTCCTAGATAGTGAGCTTTTAGGATAAGACCCCTGTCTTCTGCTTGTTGCTGTGCAGGTCAGGGCCGACAGAGAACAAGAAACAGTTATAGGATCCACCCCTGCTGCCCTGGAACGGGCTTGCTTCGAGGGCCTCTAGTCTAGTCTCCTAACTGCCTCCAGTCTGCTCTTCCCCTCAACATTGTTATAACGCAGATCTTATTAGTCATCTTTTTCTTGGAACCTTTTGGTAGGCTGCAGTTGACTTCAGGATAATGCAGATTCCTACCGTGGTAAACAAGGCCTTAGATGACCCGGATCCCGTCTCCCTTTCCAGCCTCCTCGTGCCATTCTCTATCTGGCAGTCTGTGCTCCAGTCACCCTGAAACATTTCCATGTATTTGAAAGTGTCATGTTCCTTTTCTTTAACTATGGGCCTCTGTTCAAGTTGTTCTCTCTGCCTGGGAACACAATCGCAACCCCACCTTCTGCTTCCAACTCCTCTTTCAAAACCCAGGACATTCTTTAATCAGAACTCTTCCCTGGGCTCCTGAGGGTAGGCCAGCTGACTCTGCTGTGTGCTCCAATAAGCCATCTGTACGCTTCTTCCTCTTGTTGTTAAAGCTCTTATCACATTGTGTATTAAAATTCCTGGGTTAGCGTCTGTCTCTCCTGTTAGACTGTAAACTCCATGAAAGTAGAGGCAAAATCTGCCACGTTCCTTGCACCCTCAACACTACACATACGAACATGAGGTCAAAACTTAGTAAAATCTGTGGAGTAAGTCAATGTTTGCTTGCATGTCTTCACCAGTCTCAGTTCCCCCATCCTCTTTTACTGATTTGTTTAAATGGGGTTGTAGTCCTAGCACCAGGAGGGTTTAAGACAAATGATAAATGCTCAAGAAATCTTTGGCAAATGAATGAAGCTCAGTAAATATTTGTCTGTGAGTAGGATGATGGTAGGGGGTTGTGTCAGGGCCAAGGAGGGAAGTTGGGGAGAAGTTGGCCAAATTAACTGGACCTAATACCTGCAAGAGGGTCTGAGTCCAGCTCTGTTGCATTTGAATATAAATCTGCCTTTGCTTGGATGTTGGAGTGCTTGAAAAATTTTTTTTCTGGGCTCTAGTTCTGCTGTGGGGAGCACCAAATTAACCTTTCCATGCAGTTTTGGGTGAAATTATTCTGTGCTTTCCTCTAAACATGGGAGTAGAAGGAGTGGAGGTGTGGACTGAAGACACCCCCTCGGGCTAGAAGATTATTGGTTTTATACACTGTGTCTCAGAAAAATTCCCTAGTAATGGCTGAAAAAGGCTTGCTATTCTCATTGTAACCAGCAGGTGGCAGGAAATGCATGATCAACTGCACCTGCAGCTGCTTGGGGATGGAGCAAGGGAAATCTGGTAGCATCTTCTGGAAGCCAGGGAGGTTGCTAGCAGTATGCCTGCTGAGGCTGGGGCTCACAGATATGGTTTCCTAATAATTTGCCTAATGTCGCCGGCCAGAGAATTCGAGGACCAGATGCTTTCTGCCCAACAAATGAGGTAACATGGGAAGATGGTGGGAGTTGGGGAGTCTGGCCAAGATCACAGGCTCTGAGAAATTCAGGCATGTACCTAGTTCCTCTCTCCTCACCATCTGGGGCTTAAAAATCCCCTCTGCAAACGTTCTGCGAATGGGATGTTTCTGTTGCCCAAGCTCGTGCGCCTCTTGTGTATAAGCCCCATCCAGAGCGGCTTACTCCAAAGGAAGCTGTTTGGTAAGCCCAATTCTGCATCTTTGTAGTTTCTGGCATTTGGGCCAAGTTCAGAGCCCTCACGATGGAGGTCACATTAGTTCAAACACACACAAGGGGATGAGCAGGAGAAATGTATGCTAAAATGAGCTGGGGCTGAAAACTCTCTCTGGTTACAAGGGACAGTGGCAAATGGAAGGCTGCTTTCCCTACCTGAAGGCAGTTCCTGTGCACCGATGCCAGCGTGTGCCAGACACTGTGGTTTTCTGAGTGGAGCCAAAGTGTGGTTTTTAAATGCTGACACCTTAGTCCAGATTTTACAAACCCTGCTGGCCAAATTAAAGACAATTGCACACCGAATTCAGCGTTCTGGCTACTGGTTTTTGACCTCCATCTTGGGTTAAGCCTCCATTCTCATTTAAGGTCTAATAAATGCAGGACTGTTTTTATCTGCTTCTGGATGAAAACGTGGATAGATAGATGAGAACTCACGGTGTATAGTTAAGGTTTTTTTTTTTGTTGTTGTTGTTTTAGACAGAGTCTCACTTTGTTGCCTAGACTAGAGTGAGTGCCGTGGCATCAGCCTAGCTCACAGCAACCTCAAACTCCTGGGCTCAAGCAATCCTACTGCCTCAGCCTCCCGAGTAGCTGGGACTACAGGCATGCGCCACCGTGCCCGGCTAATTTTTTCTATATATATTAGTTGGCCAATTAATTTCTTTCTATTTATAGAAGAGACGGGTCTCGCTCTTGCTCAGGCTGGTTTCGAACTCCTGACCTCGAGCAATCCACCTGCCTTGGCCTCCCAGAGTGTTAGGATTACAGGCGTGAGCCACCTAACGGGGCCTATAGTTAATGTTTGGAGAAGAGCCTCAGGCCCTTGAGCCTCTCCCCTGCCATTGTCATCGTGGCGTGATCTGGTGCCTTGGGGCCTTGCTATCAGCAGTCTCCCTCATGGGTTGTGTGGGAAGAGTAGATGGGTCGTTCTCTGAGATATCTGCCAGGAGGGAACTGAGCAGGAGGATCAAATCAAATCTGGACAGTGGCCTTACTCACTCTTTACCTGACCAGACAGAAAGCTTTTGTTTTCCTCTAGAGCATAAAACTAGCAGGTATTTGCAGAGGGTGGAGGCAGCTATAGGCCCACCATTCCATGCCTCTGCAGGGGGCTCCCTTCGCATTTTAGTCCATGCAATAGCACCTCCTGGAGTTGTGCAGTGCCCAAGCAAAAGGCCTGGTGCTAGTCAAATATTTTGGACATAATCTTTCCAAATAAGTATTTCCAGCAAATGTCTCTAGCAGAAGTAAATGCAAAATAACTGCTAGTCTATGGTGGGTGAGTTTGGTCATATTCTCACTTAAATCTTTTTTTTTTTAAGAGTCAGAGGCTAGGCATTCAATGGACAGTGTGGGGTAACTAACACTAGGGGTATTTTAAGCAGTCCTGTGAGGCTTGCTGCACCCAAGACACTTTCCTCTTCCAAGGCAGATCTAGAAGAATGGGGATATCTTAACTCCTATGGACATCTTCTATCTTTGAATGTCAGCTTCCTCTCCATGGTAAATGGCTAGAAGTTAATTGAATCAGATTGCTGATGTTTAAGAAACATACTGATGGAAATCTGTGTATATGTAATCATTTTAATCCTTGGCACTCGTGTGGCAGGAAGAAAACTTAAAGCTACTTTGGCGTCTCCTGATTTAATCCTCACCACAGTCACCCATTATGGACATTTAGTTCATTTTACAGATGGGGAAATGGGTCCCAGGAAGAGGCTAGCTTGAAGTCATACACCAAAGAGAGCTAAAGAGGCCGAGTCTTTGGTCACAGCACACTGTCGCTGGGTAGACAGCTATTTTATTTATTTTATTTTATTGAGCTTTACTGCTTAATAGATAGCTATTTTAAATAGGTCAGTCTAAAACCTGTAGGACCTGGTATGTTGCACGTGTGTGGTGTGACTTAACGGGGCATAGGGCGTGGATTCTTGGTCGTCCTAATCTGTCACTGGAAAGACTTCAGGGCAGCCTCTCTGGAAAGCTTCCTCTTTATTCATTTGTTTAAGGAATGTTTATTGCATGTTCACTGTATGTCAGGCATTGTGTTAGACTCTAGGGATATAGCACTGAGCCAAAATAGACATGGTCTCTGTCCTTATGGAGCTTGTAATTCAGTGGATGAGATGAGCATTAAACAATCACATCATTGAATGTGTCATTATAAATCAAGATACATTTGCAGAAGATTAGAAACTGAGTTCAATTAGTACATAGCCTTTGGTGGCACACACAGCACCTTTGTGCAAATTAGAAAAAAAGGCACCTCCTTCTCTGTGCATATGAATTGGAAGTCCATCCTCTGGGCTTGATAGAGTCCCAAGCCAAGACATGACTTAAAGAAGAATGCCTCCTTGGCTAGGGCCTTTATAGGGTACAACCTGCACAACCACACTTGACAGCCTTGTATAAAAACCTTAATAAGGAGCCCAGACCTTCACTAGGGTATTTCAGGGAAAGATGCTTCAGCTGAGAACTGAAAAATGAGTGGGCAAATACTAAGCAAAGTACACTGGAAGAGCAAGCCAGGGAAGGAGAACAAGATATCTAAAGTCCTGTGAGTATGTTTGAGGATCTAAAAGAAAAGTCAGTGCTCAGAGAGCAGAGGGGAAAGTTGTGTGAAACAAAGCTGGAGGGTAAAGCAGGCTCTCTGGTCCCTGGGAGAAAGTCTTAGGGGAAGTAGTGAGAGACCAGAGCATGGGGCAGTTTGTTCCAACAGGCTGCACACTCTCTGGTGCAGAGCTAACAGAGGTTGGCAACTTTTCAGAGATGCCCTGCCAAAGATTCCTTTATTCAATCCCTCCTAAGTGAGAGAACCCAGCTTTGGGGAGGGTCTTGCTTGTTGCCTCTTTCCCGGAGGAAAAGGCCTGGAACCTGGACATTCTACTTTAAGATCTCACCTTTTGTGGAGCATTCCCTTCTGAAACCAAGCCCACTGACACAATGCAGCACTGCAGAGAAAACCAATTGACATCTCCCAGCCTGCCGCGCCATCTTTTGGGTATACGGCTAGTTAGTATCTTGACCCCACCAATATTTACACCATTAGTTCTGCCTTTAGGTGTGACCTGGTGACTTCGGTGGTGTTACTGTTATGGCTGGAAGCATGACTGCCTATAGACCTAACTAGGGCATTATTTATGGGAGGGAAAGCTAAGACTTCTAGAACTTTATTTCTTGCCTGGCTTACCCACTGTGAAGGATGGTCCAGTGAAACAAGTGTCACAAGACAAGACTGCTTAGAATGCTTCCATTTGCCACCAGCCATCTCTCCTTAGGCAGTGACCCAAAGGCCTACCTTGTGATGTCTCCGCTTCCTCCTGAATCGGAGCAGCTCTTTGTGTTGTCGAGACACAAAGTTGACAGCGGCGTATTCTAGCAGGGCCGAGAACACGAAGAGCAGGCAAACTGCCATCCAAATGTCGATGGCCTTCACATAGGACACCTGGAGTGGGGTGAGGGGAAAAGACAGGGGGGTGAGAGCAGAGGAAGGAAAATACTGAGCCCAGTAGAACGTTTTCCGCTCTTCAGCAACTCCCGCCATCATTTGTGTTAGCCATAAGCTAACACAAATCTACATTTCATAGGAATGGAATCATATGATATGTGGCCTTATGTGATTGGCTTCTTTCACTTAGCATAATGTTTTCAAAGTTCACCTATATTGTAGCATGTATCAGCATTTCATTCCTTTTCATGGCTAAATAATACTTCATTTGTGTCCATAAAATATTTTGTTCATCTGTTCATCAATTGATGAATATTTAAGTTTCCTATTTTTTGGCTGTTATAAATAATGCTGCTGTGAACATCTGTGTATAAGTTTCTGGGTAGATATATCTTTTCATTTCTCTTTTGGCTTTGTGGTTTTTTAACTTGCCCTGTCCCTATCCTAACCCTCCTGTCTCCATGGTAGCCTTGAAAACTTATAGCCTGCAAGCACAGTGAAAACCGGCTGTCTGGGGCAGAATGGAGTTGGAGCTTCTTCAAAGCTCTATTCCCAGAGAATTATCATCATTTAACCTATCTCATGCTTTACCTCAAAGACCTCATTCACAAGACTACCTTTATTTGACTTGATTTGGAGCTGGCCCAGTGTGAACAGCCTTTTTTCTGGGGGCATTTGTCAAAAACAATCAATGGCAATTGCTGCCTGAGGCAGTTGGGGCAAAACAATAGTTAATCAAAAGCTTAAAAGGAAAAACTGGGTAATGAGATGTCTGTGGGGGTTTTGGAAAGCTTTGACATATTCTTGGGAATCAGTGTGTGGGCTTAGGGGTGTGTGCGTGCCCAAGGAAGACCTAAAAAGGCCCTAAAACTCTTACCTTTGGCTAACCTCGGTGCTCTGAGCAAGCAGTAAGTGAAGCCCACGGCAAAGTAGTAAACTACCGGGCTGATTGTTGAAGGTGTGTCCTATCATACCCTGAGCCTGTTGGTAAAGGCTGGGGATTTATAGCTTCCAGGCATTTAAGGAAATCTCGAATTTTTAGCCGACTCAGAAGCTAACTGAGCAGAGACTTCAGTGGTCCCTCACAACAAAGAATATATACTTTACATAATTAGTTCAGAAAAGTCACGGAATAAAACAAAAACAACAATAAATCTTGAGGAAGGGGAAGAATCTGGTTTCCAAAGTTGCCACATTATATTATATAAAATGTCCAATTTTCAACAAACATTATAAGTCATTCAAAGAAACAAGAAAGTATGGCCTATACATAGGAAAAAAGCAGTCCAAAGAACCTGCCCCTGAGGAAGTCCAGATGTTGGGCTTAAAGACTTTTTTTTTCCAGACAGGTTCTCACTCTTGCCCTGGCTAGAATGCAGTAGCATTGTTATAACTCGCTGCGACCTCAAATTCCTTGGCTCAAGCGATCCTCCTGCCTCAGCTTCCCAGCTAGCTGGGGCTACAGATCCGCACTACCACATCCCGCTAATTTTAAAATTTTTTTGTAGAGACGATATCTTTCTATATGTTGTTTAGGCTGGTCTTGAACTCCTGGCCTCAAGCAATCCTCCCACCTTAGCCTCCCAAAGTGCTGAGATTACAGGTGTAAGCCACCACTACTGGCCGAGACAAAGATTTTAAATCAGTTATTTTCAATATGTTCAAAGAACTAAAGGAAACCATGTCTAAATAACAGAAGGAAAATAAGAGAACATGGTCTTACCAAATAGAGCATGTTAATAAAGGATAATTATAAAAAATGAATCAAATAGAAATTCTGGAGTTGAAAAATAGAATAATTGAAATGAAAACTTCACTAGAGGAGATTGACAGCAGATTTGAGCAGGAAGAAGAATAAATGAAGAACAATCAGTGAATTTGAGATTATATGGTCTAAGGAACAGAATGAAGAAAAAGAAACAGAGCCTCAGAGATCTGTGGGAAACCATGAAATGCACCAACATAGTGTTTAATAGGAGTCTCTAAAGGAGACAGAAAGAAGCAGAAAGAATATTTGAGGAAATAATGGCCGAAAACTTACCAGATTTGATTAAAAAAACTTCACCAATCTATACTTCTAAGAAGCTCAATGAATTTCATTTAAATACATCATAAGCAAACTGTCAGAAGACAAAGACAGAATCTCTTTTTTTTTTTTTTTTTGAGACAGAGTCTCACTTTATTGCCCAGGCTAGAGTGAGTGCCATGGCGTCAGCCTAGCTCACAGCAACCTCAAACTCCTGGGCTCAAGCAATCCTGCTGCCTCAGCCTCCCAAGTAGCTGGGACTACAGGCATGTGCCACCATGCCCGGCTAATTTTTTCTATATATATTAGTTGGCCAATTAATTTCTTTCTATTTATAGTAGAAATGGGGTCTCGCTCTTGCTCAGGCTGGTCTCGAACTCCTGAGCTCAAACGATCCGCCCACCTCGGCCTCCCAGAGAGCTAGGATTACAGGCTTGAGCCACCGCGCACGGCCCAAAGACAGAATCTTG
>VSMD01087835.1:0-20905 GCA_008750895.1 Mirza zaza
TGAGGCAGGCGGATCGTTTGAGCTCAGGAGTTCGAGACCAGCCTGAGCAAGAGCGAGACCCCATCTCTACTATAAATAGAAAGAAATTAATTGACCAACTAATATACATAGAAAAAATTAGCCGGGCATGGTGGCACATGCCTGTAGTCCCAGCTACTTGGGAGGCTGAGGCAGCAGGATTGCTTGAGCCCAGGAGTTTGAGGTTGCTGTGAGCTAGGCTGATGCCACAGCACTCACTCTAGCCTGGGCAATAAAGTGAGACTCTGTCTCAAAAAAAAAATAAAAAACAAAAAACAAAAAAAACTACTGAAAGGGGAGAAGACCCTGTTGAAAGAAAACCCCAAGTGTGTTCAGAATGGCTGGCAGCCTGTCACCTGTCACCTTCTCCCCTTGCTGCACTCATCATCACTATTATTACCCAAGATGTGGAAGAAAAGGTTTCCCCGGGGCTGGGCCCTAGTGAGCTGTCTCCAAACTAAGTCTGCACACAAAAATGGATACTTTTGGCCAGGCATGGTGGCTCACACCTGTAATCCTAGCACTCTGGAAGACCGAGGAGGGAGGATTGCTCAAGGTCAGGAGTTCGAGACCAGCCTGAACAACAGCGAGACCCCATCTCTACTAAAAATAGAAAGAAATTAGCTGGACAACTAAAAATATATAGAAAAAATTAGCTGGGCATGGTGGCGCATGCCTGTAGCCCCAGCTACTCAGGAGGCTGAGGCAGGAGGATCGCTTGAGCCCAGGAGTTTGAGGTTGCTGTGAGCTAGGCTGATGCCACAGCACTCTAGCCCGGTCAAGAGCAAGACCCTGTCTCAAAAAAAAAAAAAACCAGAAAAAGAATGGATACTTTTAAGAGAACTGCTGGCCCGGCGCGGTGGTTCATGACTATAATCCTAGCACTCTAGGAGGCCAAGGCGGGTGGATTGCTCGAGGTCAGAGGTTCAAGACCAGGCTGAGCAAGAGTGAGACTCTGTCTCTACTATAAATAGAAATAAATTAACTGGCCAACTAACATATATATAGAAAAAATTAGCCGGGCATGGTGGCACATGCCTGTAGTCCCAGCTACTCAGGAGCCTGAGGCAGGAGGATTGCTTGAGCCCAGGAGTTTGAGGTTGCTGTGAGCTAGGCTGATGCCACGGCCCTCACTCTAGCCTGGGCAACAAAGTGAGACTCTGTCTCAAAAAACAAAAAATAAAAATTAAAAAAAAAGAGAACTGCCACCCACATCCTGCACTTGCATATATCCTCTTTGCTAAAACGGCTCTTCCAGGGAAGGGAGGTGCAATCCCAGCCCCCTCCACAAAGACCCTTCTCCCGCTTCACAGAAGAAAGGCCACAGGTCTCCTAAGGCACACTGCCCCTGAGGGCCAAAGATCTCCAGAGTGGAAAACAAAAGCCCCATTCAAAACCCTGGAGTCTGTGCAGAGAAAATGAAGTCTCCAAAGCTGGAGTGAATGATCCTCCTATAGGTCAAATGGAGTCCAATTCTTTGGTATTTACAAAACTACAGAACCTAATTAAGTTGTCAAGTGACAGATGATTAAAGGCATTTCAATCTCAGATCCCAGAGCTTCCTCACGTAACTCAGAAGAAAGGTTTGAGTGAGGGTGCATTATCCAAACTCCTTCCTTCCCTAGCTCTTTATTTAAAGTTTCTCATAAGAGACCTAATGCTGGGTACCAGTTATTTTGGCTATAAGTGACAGTCATTCATGGATGTGGGAACCAATGGCGGGGAGCCAGCCATGTCATTAAGAGATTCATTTTCAACAATTTTTTTCTAATCGTGCTTAATATGGGTTTTTCAAAATTTTTCAAAATTTACAATATGCTTATGTGGTTTTGATCAACTGTGTACTATTAAAAATTATGATAAGAACTCAATCTAGGAGAAATTCCCTAACATTTAGATTTCTTACAATCACAGTAAACTTTAAAATATTCTTATAATTGCACAGAAGTATGATAGGGTGATCACTGAAAGATTTCCAAGCACAAAATATATAACACTAAGATAAAATTCTACTGAAGAAGCAGAAAGGAAATACAAGTTGAAGAAGGAAAGGGAAAGAAATAAAATTTCTGACCATTAAAAGACATTTCATTCATGTATATTTAATGAATATTCATGAGATTCCACGGGCTATATTGAAAAGGGAAATGTATGAATTTTAATTTACAATGACAATATTTATAATGTGCGGTAAATCACATCCTTTGGAACTATTTAAGCTGTTTTAAAAACTGTAATGACAATGTAAAAATGTAGGAGGGGGAATGTAGCTTTAAAAAATTCTTCTAAGGTGTGCCATTGTAAAAATGTAGAGCCTCATAAGTGGCGTCTTTGAAGTATAGTCACTGCTGACACTCCTACTCCATTACTCTACAGGAAGCAGACAACAGGTTGTCTTCGGTCCTCTGTGCCCACCACCTTTGCCTCACTCAGGCCTCATCCTCCCACTAGGACAGTCCCCACTGCTTCCTGCCTGGTGCCTTTGCTTCCTGAGTCTCCCGCTCAGGTGCAGACCCTACACCAAGTCAGGCGTGTCTTTGGAACACACATGGCATCATGAAACTCCTCCACTTAGAGTTCTCCAGTGAGTCCCCCAACCACAAGGTAAAGGCACTGACTCCTCAGCAGCACACTGGTTCCTTCTCCCCAGCTCTCTGCCGTCACTCCCCTGCTCACCTCCGACCCTCCTAAACCCTTCTCTGAGCCCACGAATGCCAAGCCCTGCCATGCTGCTCCCGAGTAATCTTCCTGTCTCTGTCTGCCCGGAAAGCTCCTGCTCTCCTGTTAAGAGGCAGCTCCAAACTCGCCTCCTCCCTGAAGCCTTCTGTGACTCATTCCAGGCGTAGAGAACTCTCCTGCACGCCAGTCCCTTTGCACAGACCTTTATTACATTCCTTGTGTTGTAGTGTCACTGTCCGCTGATGAGTCATCTCCCCAACTGAGACTCCGAAGGACCAGGACCAGGTCTTGGTTATCTCAGTCAGCCTCCTGAGGGCCAAGCCAGACCCCAACTAGTCAGCTGATGCCATAATGATTGGAACTCAGAGATTTCACTGCAGCTCCCTTCTCTAGATAATCGACAAGGGTAGCATCAGTCCTGACAAATCCCACCACTTGCATGTCTCTACCCTTGGAAAAACCCATTTCTCTCTCCCTTTCAATCATGTCTCTAAGCTTACCCACACCCAGACCCCACTAGCTAATCTCCTCAATAAAATGAGCATAAATGTATTCCCCTTCTCTATCACATAGCAATTCAAATTCTTTAACAGCTTATGGCATGAAAAATCATCAAAACTTTTAAGAAGTCTAAGCAGATTATATCCTTTGACTTCTCTCTATATCTTGCATTTTCAGGGATTCATGGGGTAGCTGGTACAGGTCCCTAGACCCAGTTATTGGTCTTATATGGTCAAAATGCTATTCAGATTTACAAGCCAGTATGTCTAGGAGCTGATCACCAGGCTTAGTCATCCCTGAACAAACTGGCAATGTAACAATGATCTACTCATTCATTTATTCATCTAGCATCCGATTCATTCATCTAGCATTTAGTGGGCAACTACTACATGCCAGGCATTGTTCTAAGCATGGGAAGATAGCACTGAAGAAAACAGACAACAATGCCTGTCCTCATGGAGCTTACAGTCTAGTGGAGGGAATATAGAACAGGAAATAAATGAACAGAATACACAGTCAAAAGGATGTGGAAAGTGCCAAAGAGAAAAATAAAGCAGAGAAGGTTGCTGCAGAGGTTCAGGTACAGGCTGCAGTTCTAAAGAGGGCAGTCAGGCCAGGCACCTTGAGAAGGTGCCATTTGAGCAGACACCTGAAAATGATCTTTTCTGCACCTATGGGACTGTCAACTCAATGTCATTTATTCTCTACGGCTTCACTTCTTCTTAAGAGTGGCTTATGGTGGGAAAAACTGTGAAAACTTTTATATGTCTAAGTAGTTGAGGTCTGCAGAAATTAGCGCACGATGGGGTTCAAATACTTGCCATGGCTGTCCTACCATTTGGTGTTAGAACTAAAAGCTAGAAACTCAGGTTTCTAGCTTTTAGTTCCTGCTTCCAGGTCCTTGCTGAGGACATAGCAAAGCTATTAATGTTTTTAGTTAATGAAGTGAACTAAGTGTGCTTCTAAACATGCAGGACGGAGGCTGAATGATTGCTCAGAGCCTCCTTGGCATCCTTAAGGGAACCCTGGAGCCCACTTGTCCTCTGACATGGGGCCACCCCAGCAGCTTTCTGCGAAAGGCCAGACACCTCCACTTTCTGTACATGAGCACGTCATCCTGTAAATCCATTTTATAAGTTGTTTTTGATGTGTACAAGCGTAAGCCAGTGTTCCTATCCCCTAAGAACCAACCCAAAATGTAATACCTTGTCCATGTTTCTTCTTTGCATTCCTTTGAAAGTTGGAACTTTGTTTGATCAAATGACATGGACGGCCGAAAAACTTTGACAACCAGCTTGAAATTTTTTCTCCACAATCATAAGTGTTTACCCTGGCAAAAAAAAAGAGGAAGATGAACTGTTAGATAGTATTCCTTTAAATAAGAATCTATGCTGCAAAAAGTTAGATTTCAAAATAAATAAAACAAAACATTGCATGAGCCCTGGGGAGAAGGCAACCTAAAGCCTGCATCCCTGCCTCAGGTAGGTAGTGGTAGGGGCAGGGAGATATCTTTCATTCTTTGTGTTATAGGAGATGGTGTGGCTGAACTGTGGCACTGTCCAGGCCTGGTGCCTGGCTGGTAGAGGTCTGGGTCATCCTCCAAGGTGGGCGGAGGTCACAGGCTTTGTTTTCAGCAGAGAGGAGATGATTAGAATCATTAACTGTAGTTAAACGACAATAGCCTAGAACTGAGGGCCCTCCCTTTAAAAGCTCTGTATTTCTGCTTATGTACAGGAATTTGGATTTTGAGATGATAATCTACCATTTTCCTCTTTTGCTGGCAAAGTAATAAACTTCTCTTTCCTTCTCTTCAAGCCATTTGTTCTCGGTCTTCTGATACAGCCTCAAGGACAAGTGTCGAGCTTTCAGTCACATCCTAATTCAATCCATCAGCAGCTCAGGTGATTCTATTTCCAGAATACATATCTGACCCCTACCTGATTTTCTCCCTGACCCTGTTCCAAGCCTCCATCTTGTCTCACCTGTGTTGCTAACACAGGTGCTTGGCTGGCCCTCCCACTTGCACCCTACCCCAACTATTCTACACCCACCAGCCAGTCTTTTCAAAATGTGAATCAGGTCTCCTCCCTCACCATGGGCCTCCTCTGGACTGCTGCAGTGGCCTCCAAGCCGTTCCCACTGCTCCACCCTGTCTTCCTGCCCCATGCTCTGCACCCAGCACTGTTCCAGGCTCTGCAGGGAGCAACACAGGCATTCTAGTGCAAGGGACTGAAGATTAATAAACAAACATATACTATGTTGGGAACAATAAAGGTGAAGGAGACAACACAGCAGAGCAAAGGGAAGGGCTGATTTCTGGGGTGGACAGGTGGCCCTCTGAGAAGGGGACTTTCAAACAGACACCTGTTGGAGCTGAGACTGATGGAGGTAAGAAAATGAGCCCTGTGGAGGTATAACGAGGGGAAGAGCATTCCAGGCAGAAGGAACAGTAAGTGCAAAGACTTGACGGGGAACATGCTTGGTAGGTTTGAAGAATACCAAGGAGCCAGTGTGGTTAGAGCGGAACGTGCAAGGGGGAAAGCAGCAGCAGCCTGGATCGAGCAGAGGACGGATCCCACAGAGCATTGCTCTCCTCCACCCTGTGCCACTGCGAGGGGGGAAGAGATTTCACCTGCCTCTGAGTCTCACCTGTCAGCACAGACCTTGCTCTGGCAAATCTGAGCCCGTTCACCGTTTTCCTCAAGAGGCACCTCTATAGGCTCCATCCCTAGTAAAGAAAGGTTAGAGTCAAATTTATTGTTGCATAAAAAGAATAACTACCCAACTTCAAAATACACTACAAAGCTATATAACCAAAACAGCATCCAGGGGTGTGGAACCTGCAGCCTCAAGGCCACATGTGGCCCTCCAGATCACCAAATGTGGCTCCTTGACCAAATCCAAACTTCATACAACAAATCTCTTTATTAAAAGGATTTGTCTTGTGAAATTTGGATTTGGTCAAAAGGCTGCACTCAAGGATCCAGAAGGCCACATGTGGCCCCAAGACTGCAGGTTCCCCACTCTGAATGGAATAAAATAGGGAACCCAGAAATAAATCCATGCATTTACAGCCAACTCATTTTGACAAAGGTGCCAAGAACACACAGTGGAGAAAGAACAGTCTCTTCAATAAATGGTGCTGGAAAACTGGATGTCCACAAGCAGAAAAATAAAACTAGACCCCTATCCTTCACCATATATAAAAATCCACTTAAAACAGATTAAAGACTTAAATATAAGACCAAAATCTATGAAACTACTAAAAGAAAATGTGGGGGAAATTCTTAGGACATTGGTCTGGGCAAAGATTTTCTCATAATACCCTGAAATAAATATAAAAATAAATAAAATTAAAAAAAATAGGCCAGGCCCGGTGGCTCACGCCTGTAATCCTAGCACTCTGGGAGGCCAAGGCAGGCATATTGCTCGAGGTCAGGAGTTCGAAACCAGCCTGAGCAAGAGCGAGACCCCGTCTCTACTATAAATAGAAAGAAATTAATTGGCCAACTAATGTATATAGAAAAAATTAGCCGGGCATGGTGGCGCACGCCTGTAGTCCCAGCTACTCAGGAGGCTGAGGCAGGAGGATCGCTTGAGCCCAGGAGATTGAGGTCGCTGTGAGCTAGGCTGACGCCATGGCACTCACTCTAGCCTGGGCAACAAAGTGAGACTCTGTCTCAAAAAAATAAAAATAAAATAATAAAATAAAACCTCAAAAGCACAGGCAACAAAAGCAAAAATAGGCAGATGGCATTATATCAAACTAAAAAGCTTCTACACAGCAAAGAAAATCAACAGAGTAAAAAGACAATCTATGGAATGGGAGAAAATATTTGCAAACTATATATCTGAAAAAAAAGAGTTAATCTCCAAATATACAAGGAACTCCTACAACATAATAGTAAAAAATAAATAAATACACATTCTAATAACCCGATTTAAAAATGGCCTAAGGACTTGAATAGACATTTCTCCAAATCATCTCCAAAGAAGATATACAAATGGTCAACAGGTATATGAAAAAATTCTCAACAACATTACTTGTTATATAAAAACATTCTTGGGAGGAAGAGGAGAAGAATCTGAAGGAAATGTGGCCAAATGTTAAGATTTGTTAAAACTGAATGCTGTAATTGTGTATTATGTTATTCTCTATATCTGTGCAATCAACATTGTAGCCTCTAACTACATGTAGCTATTTAAATTAATTAAAATTAAATAAAATTTAAAATTCAGCTCTGGTGTTCCACTAGCCACATGTCAAGTGCTCAAAGCCACTTGTGACTAGTGGCTACCAAACTGGACAAGGTAGGTAGTGAACAGTTCCATCATCACAGAAATTTCTATCGGACAGAGGTGCTCTATACTTTTCTTTTTTTGTTGTTGTTGTTGTTGAGACAGAGTCTCACTTTGTTGCCCAGGCTAGAGTGAGTGCCGTGGCGTCAGCCTAGCTCACAGCAACCTCAAACTCCTGGGCTCAAGCAATCCTGCTGCCTCAGCCTCCCGAGTAGCTGGGATTACAGGCATGCGTCACCATGCCCGGCTAATTTTTTCTGTATATATTAGTTGGCCAATTAATTTGTTTCTATTTATAGAAGAGACGGGTTCTCGCTCTTGCTCAGGCTGGTTTCGAACTCCTGACCTCAAGCAATCCACTCACCTCGGCCTCCCAGAGTGCTAGGATTACAGGCGTGAACCACTGCACCCTGCCATGTACTTTTCTATATGTTAGGTCATTCATAATAAAAATCAACAAGGAAAAATTAAAGCTTGCAGTACATATCATGATAAGAGAAGAAAATAAAAGTGATGTAAGTAAAAAGGATATAATATAATTCGTACAAAGTTTATGCCTCTTTACTTTCTGATTGGGCTGTTAGATCTTTACCTTTCCCCAGAATTTCCCAAAACAAACTCTTTGTTGTCTTTCCTAGACACTATTTCACTTACTTTAGGATTATTTTAAATTTTGGTAGAAGAAAGGCCATTATTTTAATTTCACATGAGTATGAAAGCTGCTCTTGCGAGCTGCTCTATGAAAATGAAGCAGTCTTCCCACCTTGGGCTTTGATGACCATGATCTTTTGCTGCAGGTCGATGAAGGGCTGGATCAGGCAGAGACGTGGCTCCTGCTTCTGACTCAGGCAAATGCCGTTGTGATTCACAACCATCCAGCTCCGGTCGTACAGCAGCCCCTGGTTTCCTACAGGCCACCTGGTCACCTAAACAAAAAGGTGGGTGTCTTTTAGGCTAGGGCCCTCATGATGATCTTCACATTATTGCACAGTGGCTACACAAATACAGATGGACTCCATGAATTCAGCATCTACTGTTGAAGGGAGGAAGAGAAGAAACTAAAACCAAGATGACAATGCAAGGAGACAGTGTGGGAGCTAGATACCTTCCATTCAGCCCCCAGGTCCACATTCCATTCTCTTCCACTTCAACCTGTGTTTTAAGCAGTAATGCACGTGCACCACAGAACACTCATAGAGTACAAGCGCCTGCAGTACAAAGCAGGCCTCCTCCCCGGCCAGCTCCAGCTTCCCTGCCCGCAGCTGTATGTTTGCTTTTGTGTCTCCTTCTGCAGCAGTGGATGCCTGCCCAGGCATATCCTAATAGTATAGACGAATTTCTTGCACAATTGTGTCTGTAATAGAATGGTCACCGAGTTGATCCATGTTAAATGTATCAGTTTTCCTGAATTCTTTATATTTCTACAAAATTAAAATTCAAATTACACCAATGCCCAGATCTTACTTTTTAATACCATTTCAAAGAAAACTAACTAGGACTCCTTGGAGAAAGTATTGATTCTAGGGCTGGGTCAGGGAATGTACAAGATGAGCCAGGAGCATCTTGTAGTGCCAGAAAAGGGAGGACGTGCTTGAAAGACAAAATGATGGGGGTTGCCATGGGGATGCAGGAGCCAATGGAAAGCAGGCGTAATGGCCAAGCTGGGAGAGTGTGAGATAATAACAATAATATAGCATTGGATGATAACCCAAAGTATAAAATCAGTATCCATGAGTTCATATTGATGTACATAAATTATTGAATAAATAAATGCACTAGGGAGAAAAGACAAAACTCCCATACAGAAGAATTCCGACTATATATGTAAATACTCCCCCTTGAAGGAAGTGGAGCATAATCCCTCACCCTGTAAGTGTGCACTGCACTTAGTGACTGGCTTCCAAAAATACAATATGGAAAGGAGGTAGGGCAGAAACTTTATAGTGAAGAAGCCTGACAAATGCTACCTCAGCCAGGTGACCCAGGTTAACGTCAACAGTGACAAGTCATGTTGAGGGTATGTACCCTGACAGGATATGATGAGAATAGCACTTTACATATGTGGTCATCTTCTCCAAAAAACACATAAATAGCTAATCATCAGAAAGTCATGAGACAAACCTAAATTGAGGCACATTCTAAAAAATACCTGACCAATACCCCTCAAAACCTGTGAAGTTATCAACAATAAGGAAAGTCTGAGAGACCATTATGGCCCAAAAGAGCTTAAGGAAACATAACAGCTAAACATAATACGACATCCTGGATGGGATCAGGATGAGGACATTAGGGAACATTAGGGGAAAAAGGACAGTAGGGGAAAACTAATGAAATCTAAATATAGTATTAAGGTTAGCGAAATAGACACCCACCAGTGTAAAAACACCTGAAAGTTAAAGCTCACAGCTCCTATAAAACAATAGCACAAAAGGGAAAACAAAATAAGTTATAATCCGATATGATGAAAACAACACTATTCCACAGATCAATACTAACACTGAACGTGAATGGTCTTAATACTCCACTTAAAAGACACAGACTGGCTGAATGGATGAAAAAACACACCCCAAGTATACGCTGTCTCCAAGAAACACATCTAACTCACAAAAACTCACACAGACTCAAGGTAAAGAGATGTCAAAAAATATTCCACGCGAATGGAAACCAGAAGTGAGCAGGTGTGGCCATTAAATCAACATTTAAATTGGTGTGGCCATTTAAATCAACAATGGGGAAAAAAAGGCAAACATGGTCATTATATAATGGTAAAGGGAGCAATTCAACAAGAAGACATAACAATCATAAATATATATATATATATATATATATATATATATGCACCTAGCACAGAAGCTCCCGGATTCATAAAGCAAATTCTACTACACTTAAGTAAAGAAATAAGCAGAATGAGAACGGCTTTTTCACCACAAAATACCCTGACCAATGATTTTGAATTTTTGCATGCTTTTCTTCACTTTACCAAAAAAAAATTTCTAGGGTCAACAAAGAGATGGAGTTTCTGTGCTGCAGCGAAAGCCCTTACCTCAAATGCAGCACAGGATTTGATGGGGTAGAGGTAAAGGTTGGTGACCACGTGTGGCCCGAGGTCCCCATTCCGGACCCCTACATCTTTCTCTGAAGGTGTCTTCTGGGTTCTGGTGGCCTCAGGCAGAGGAGGGGGCACAGCCCCGGCAGGGACAGCAGAGGATGATTTGGTCCAAACCCCGGCGTCTGTGAGAGCGCCTTCCCTCGGGGAGAGGCCAGGGCTGCCCTCAGCCTGTGCTGCAGGGGCTCCGGCCTCCCCGGCAGCGTAGGCTTGAGGGACAGGCTGGCCACCGGCCGAGCGCAGGCGGGTGTCTATGATGAACCTGAGAAAGGCCTGGGCATCCTCCAGCGTAGACATGTATCCAAACGAAATCCTCACCGAGCCAGTAGGCTGCCCATCCACAAGGTCGATGTCGTCTCCACAGACATGACCGGCCTAGAACAAAAGGTAAGTAAATTAGCCACAGGGACGAGCAGACATGTGTGGAACACCTTTGTGAAACGGATTTTGTTAATTTTAAGGTTATCCCAGGAAGATGCTAATTAATATGTGCCGTGTGTCTGAGACACAGTTCAGTTCTGCACGCTCAGGGTCCCACTGTCTGGACCTCACTTTGCTCATCTGTAAATTGGGGCTGAGATCAATCTGAAGGGGCCACTAAAAGGTTTAACAGAAACATTTCATGGAAAGCATTTGCCCAGAGCTGGGCACAGGGCCAGCCCACGGCGGGGGCAACGCAGACCCACGGCGGGGGCAAGGCTTCAGAAGCACCGAGGGGTCGCTTCATGGTCCTACACGGGGCTGAGGCGGCAGAAACACCGCTGGCCACTCCCTTTCGCCTGTCGCTACTGCAGGGAGGCCTGAGCCCTGAGAGCCACCCCTGGACAAGAGGGAACGGCAGAGATGCTGCCCTGAGAATGACCAGCCTGAGAGCCCCTGCTGGGAGGTGGGAAGAAGGTGAGAAGGTCCAAGTCAGTCACCCACATAGATAGAGCCACGGCATTGCACAGGGTCAAATGTCATATCCAGAACTGCATTTCTTTCTGTTCTGAGCCCCCCTATCCCTACCTCCTTTCTCCCCTCCTTCCTTTTCTCCCTCTACCCCTCCTCCTTTTGAACAGAAGCCAATGCATGGTCAGTTGGGATCTAGCATATACAATATTTAGTGTCAACCCAAATGAAACTCAAATCAGAAACTCTTCCAAAGTAAGGGCTCTTCACCACTCAAATTATTCCTATGAAATGGCTCAAAACTGGCTGAACCCTGAAGTGAGAAACCGCAGGCCAGGGGAGAGGCAGGGAGGGAGGAGATCCTGTGACTCCACACCCAACCCAATGTGAGTGACTCCCAGCCTGGAGGCCAACCCCGGGGAGGGCTGGACCAGTTATGGGCATATCCTAACACATCTCTTATTAACACTCGTCTCTGCCTTTACAGTTTTGGCCTCAAAGTAAAAAAATGAATCAGAAAGTTCTGCCACAGAGATAATATCTTGAAACCTTGTCTATTTTTGTTGACCCCTTTCTCCTTTGTACATCCACAGAGCAGGATTGGAGAAATGCGCTTTGCAGAGCCAACCCCTGCCAGACACAGACCCAGCCACGAGTGTCATCGGAGGCGCCACCACTGGGTCTTGCCAGGCAGCATGTGGGCCACAGGGTCCTGTACCAACCTCAAGGTTCTTCCTGACCATCTCGTTGCTGATCCCCAGGTGCCTCTGGCAGGCCCCAGTATTGCAGAAGCAGCCGGTTCGCACGTGGATGTTGTACAGACTAGCCATCTTGTCCACCTGCGGATCCAATGTGACACGGAGCCAGCATTACAAATGCGCAGTTGTAGTCTGATTGCCTGGGAGAGAGTTTCAAATCAGCCTTTGGACCTCTCTCTCCCAACAATCAAAGGAGGATGCAAGCCTGGGATTTTGCTCTAAAATGCCACGATCTATGAAGACTTTATCAGACATTTTATAAAATGTTACTGAGAATTAAAGTCTATCCAGTTGGATCATCATATCAAATTTATGTCAAATCCCAGGTTAGGAGCCCACATGTTTCCACATTTCAGTGGGGCTGGAAATGCCAACAGTGTTGACACTGGCTGCACAGAACGGGCCCCGTGAAGTGTGGTCAGAGCAGCACCGCCTTGGCTCACAGCCAATGTTTGTAGAATGGACTACAAACATTACTGTGTTGACAATATGTGTCATGAATTTGCTTTTCCTGATTTCTCCAACTTTGGGTTCAATCACAGAGTTGCTGAGCAATCCGGAAGTTCCCAAGGCTCTTTCCTGCCCTCTGGAGGCTCTGGGAGGTGGTTCATTCACTTGAGGCCCAGAGATGTCTGCCCCAGCTCCTCCCAGCTGTGGGGCAAGGACTCCATTTCCCCCCAGGGCCTGGAGGCCCACTGAGGGTCCTCAGCCCAGGTGGCTCAGGCTGAACTCAAGGGAAGCAGTCACCTAACTACATTGAGGGACACAAACACAGCTTGCTCAGCTGGTTAAGACTTTGAACTTCTCTCCCTGGGAAGCCACATGTAGAGTGGCCAGAGGCAGCCATGAGCACGGCCTCCTCTGAAGACCGCCGGTCACCACGCGGTCAGCCTGGGCTCCTGGCTGGGTGATGGTGCCTCCCGCAGATGCTTGTCAAGACCACACCTGTCTTCACTTGGGCCAGCTCCCCTGGTCTGTCCAAGTGACAAGAAGACATTTTCTGGGTAGAACTAAAAGGCCTCAGAAGAACAACTCTGTTCTCTCACCCTGGCACAGAGACCTGCTAGTGAAATTCAGGGGTTCCTCGGCTCTGCGAGGAGAGACCTGGCAGCTCCAGTGGGTCTGGCCAACTCCAGCTCCAGAGTCAGGTTTCTGTTCACAGGGCAACTCCCAGGGCCACCCCACTTGCTCAACTCCCCCCAAGATGAATTAGAATCCCCCGGCCGCCCCCACCTACTCCCCCATATTCACTGTTCAATGACCATCACTGCAAAACAAGCCACCCAACCTTGGTAGAATAAAACAGTAACTATTTTATGATGCTCATGGCTACAGTGGGTCAGGAATTCAGAACAGGCACACAGGAGATGGCCTGTTTCTGTCCCATGATGTCTTGAGTCTCAGCTGGGAGGACTGAGAGGCTGGGAGTGACTTGGCATCTGGGGGTTAGAATCACACGGAGACTCATTTACTTCTATGAGTGTCTGGTCCCCAGGGTGGGAGGGCTCCAAAATTAGAAGTGCCAACCATGGCGCCTACACTTGGCCTCTCCATGCGGCTTGGGCTTCCTTGCAGCATGGCAGCCTCAGGGTATAAGACAGTAACCAACACGGTAGCTCAGGGCTCCAAAAGTGAGTGTCCCAGGGAAAAAAGCCAAATGGCATCACCTTTTCTGACCTAGCCTCAGAAGCCATGCAGTGTCACCCTCTTTGGCATTCTATTGGTCATGAACAAGTCACAAACCAGCCCAGATTCAAGGGGAAGAGACATGGACCCCAGCCCTCCATAGAGGAGTGTCAAGGTCACATGGCAGAAGAGGATGTGGGTGGAAGGATGCTGTTCAGCCACACTTACCTTTTGTCCTAATTCCCCATAATGAGTCAGTCTCCTCCTGCCCTCAGCCCTGGGGAATCCCACACAGGCCCAGCCTGTGCCCGGCCAGGTAGAGAAGGTTGGGGCTATGGTAGGGCGAGGGAAGGCCAAGAAACTGGCCCAGTCACAGGCACCGGAGCCTCCCAGCCTGGGAGCCTTTGTGCTCAATGTGTACAGAGCACTTACTTTATCCCAGGTCCTGTGCTGAAAGATGTATCTATTGTATCTCATTGAAGTCTCATATCAACACTATAAGCAGGGTATATTTTTATCCCCATTTCATAGACCCTTGGAAAGCTTAATCACCCCAGCTCACAGAGCCAGCCAGAGCAGTCAGATTCTGAACCCACACTCTGAACCCCACACAGAGTGACTGCCAACAGTGCGGAGAGAAAATTAGGAGCCCTGCCATCTGGGGGATGGTCATGCTGGAAACTCAGACTTGTGGGGGGAAGGGAGGAATGGGCATTTATTGAAACCTTAAAATCTGTACCCCCATAATATGCTGAAATTTAAAAAAGGAAAAAAAAATTTAAAAATTAAAAAAAGGAAAAAAAAATTAGGAGCCCTGGATACCAAAAGCAAGAACCCGAAGCCTTCCTATAGAAGGCTGAATTTTTTTACACATCCCCTGAAAAAGAGACGGCCAAACCCAACTATGATCTTTGCGAAGGCCTCTGAAATCCCTGTGGAATTCCCACACCGTGATGTCCCTCAGCCTGGGAAAACCAGAACTGGACTTTCCTGAACTGGCATTGGCTGGCCATGCCTCGGCCATGGGATCCGTTCATGCAGTGAGCGTCCTGCACCAACGCACGGAGGCAGAAACTCGTCCTGTGTCCGGCCCCGGGGAATGGGAGCCCCTGGGCACCTGGACAGGCAGCCCCCTCTGTCCCTGGTCGTTCCTCCTCTTTGAGGGTTCTCTCCCCACCCCCATCCCCGTGCCACAGCACATACAAATTTTATTTAGATTCAAGAAAAAAACTTATTTTACCAATTACCTAGAATAACACACTTAAGAAGGCAAACTTTTTCCCTCCATGCATTTTCCACCACCACCCACCCCAAAAGCATTTAAAATCACAAGCTTCTTAGTGGTGCCAGGACTAGTTCTGCTGGGAGGTCTGACGGCTGAGGGCAGCAGGAGAGGCGGTCTGCACAGATGACATGCTCAGGAGACAACCCGTGGCTATAGAGTGTCTGCCCCTGAACGCCAGCAAGGACCAACCTTTCCTTAGGAGGAATAACTCCCAACTGTGTTCTTTAGGAAGCTTATGGCTATTCAGAATGCAGGTGGATATTCCTTGGGATCTGGATTTTATTCAGGAAATTTGAGGGTTAACAAAGATGAATGGGGATGTGGCTTTCAGGGGAAGACCAGCACCATCTTCCAAACTTATCTGACAATCAAATCTGCTCCTCCCACAGCTGCTTTGGGAAGAAGGACCTTTAACTCCTGGTGCCGATCTGTGACACCCCATCTGGTGACCACCTACCACCATGCCTGAGTGCTCAGTGCAACTCTGGATTTTTTAGGGGACCGGGAAGTGACCAGCTTACTCCACTGTGGCAAGGACCCGAGCAGTTCCCAGACTGCAAACCACTGTTAGCATTTCTTTTTATGAGTATATCTGCAGAAACTATCTTCAACCAGCCCGTGAAATCCTTTGGATCCGTAATACGCATAAACCAAAGCAGAAACAGGCCTTCTGTGACACTGAGATCATCATGTCTGCTTGTCGTAAGAGAGAGTTT
Source organism: Mirza zaza (assembly GCA_008750895.1). Classification (NCBI taxonomy): domain Eukaryota; kingdom Metazoa; phylum Chordata; class Mammalia; order Primates; family Cheirogaleidae; genus Mirza; species Mirza zaza. The sequence goes on from VSMD01087835.1 coordinate 15,880, forward strand.
AAGAAAAGGGTTGTAACACCAGGTCTGCAAACAACATGCAAACAACGGTGCAAGCAAGCCCACGGTTCTGTGGGACATTGCAACATGGTCTGACACATCGCTGGGACCACCACGCTGTCTGCACATGAAATGACCTCAGCCATGGGGTTCTGTCTGCACTACCTCACTGTCTGGACTATTTTAGTGTGTCTCCTTCACTGGCAAACTGTCCGCTGTCCCCTTCCACTGCTATCAGAAGAACCGGCCTCTTTCTACCCACTATAAATTTACCACTCCTGGCTGAGTAAGGACGGCTAAAAAACTAAATTGCCCTGCTTGCTAGAGCTGTGTGTAAATGAGAGGGGGAAAGGCTGTGGGTGAGGGCCAGATGGCCTCTTCAACAGCTCAGGGATTTGTCACAGCTACTTCCAGGGCACAGGGGGCTTCTCTGCAACGTTCAGGGCTCAGCACGGCTGCCAAGTCCCAGACGAGAGCAATTCTGCTGCAAAAAGGCCAGCAAGGTGGAAAGAAAACCCACCTGGGAGTAACCAATGACGTTCCCATTGTCGTCCAGCACATTCAAATTGATGACTGGACCCTGCTCCTCGGGGCTGCCGAATTCTGAATCGCTGTAGATCCGCACCACAGGAGTGCCATTGGGGTACCTGAGGGAGGCCAGGGCGGCGTAGGTGTACCGGGCCAAGGTGAAGGTGTGCTGCCTTATGTTCTCCATCCCACCTCAAAGCCAATCACGAAATGCAAAGAGAACCATGAGCATCACATAAATCCACGCACTGCCTTGTAAGAAAACAAGCGCATTGTAACTGGCAAACCCAGACCTCACATTAATGGTTCTAAATACATGTAAACAGTGTATGGCACTGCCCTTGTGACAAACGTTTAGGCCTTTGCTACTGAACAACATACCATTGCTGTTTTGCAGAATTTTTCCATAGGAATTCCTGTCATCCTCTTTCTTAAGGTACAACATTACTTAAGTATTCAGATAATTTGGACCCACTGGTAACAGATTGAAAAGATACACAATCTTTTTTCTTTAAATATTTCTTTTGCTGTTTGTTTTTATTAATGTTTAAATCACTTTAATTTTATGCAAAGCAAAGAAGCATATGTGCTTCCACACGGATGAGCCCTGGGAATGTTATGCTAAGTGAAATAAGCCAGACACAAAAGGGCAAAGATTCTACAATTTCACTTCTATCAGGCACCTACAAGAGACAAATCCACAGAGACAAAAGTAGAGCAAAGGTTACCAGGGATAGGGGTAGTGGAGGGAATAGGGAGTTATTGTTCAATGGGTACAGAGTTTCTGTTTGGGATGATGAAAAATTTCTATAAATAGACAGGGGTGCTGTTGCACAACATTGTGGATGTGCTTAATACCACTAAATTGTACACTTAAAAATGGTTAAAATGGCAAATTTTATGTCATTTATATTTTACCACAATTTTTTTAAAAAGAGATTAAGCAGGAAAAGTCAGGGTTTGCCACATTGTGGACTAATACTGGCAACCTTCGGGTTCTGAGGTGCTCCTAGTCCTGTTAGACCCTGTCACCGTGATGTGGGTGCCCTGTTAATATTCTTCCTTGGGAAATGCTCACCTGTCAATGCCTGTCTGTGTCATCTCCTGGAAGGGACAAATCCTGGATGCTGCCCACTCACTTCCCTGTATTACCATCGGGATGACCCTCTCTTCCCGTGAATCCTGCCTGCCCCAGTGTTGGGCTAAGGCTGAGGACTGGAGGGGTCCCATTATGGTGACAAAATAAAACTTGTCAGGAAAGAAGATGTGTGTCCTATAAATATTGTCATTGCAATGTCAAGCAATGACAGTGGTTAGGAGCTCCAGAGAGAAGAGACAGCAGAGCAGCAAGGAAGGAAGCAGGGAGATAGTGAGGAGGTTTCCGTGAGCATCCGGTGACCAACTGCAGCCTCATGCAAGTTGAAGCTTTCAGTGGAAACGTTGTGTTTGGTATCTTAATACTCTAGGAATAAGATTTGCTAACAATGTTAAATTTCCTTATAAAACTAATGGTCATTAACAGACATGCAGAATTAATGAGTCAGTAATGAATCAGTTATTACTTGATTAATCACTAATGAGTTAGTAAAAAAAACACTAATAAATTAAACATTAGTCAACAATGACTTAAGTTATTAACTGATTGACAATAATCATTTATTAATCAAGAATTAATTACTAGATTCTTTTTTAGAATAAAAGGGGAGGTTTTTTTTATTTCTATCAAGGATTGTATTTCATTGAGTTATAAAATGTAAGAGGTTAAGAACATAGTCCAGGTATGTATTCAATAAACAAGTGAATCTCTTGAGTTCTAGTCCTAAATTCACAAGAAATAAATTAGGCTGATAAATGGTATTCTGCTTTCTGAGAATCTTTGTGTGGCACGTGTTGCCTGGTGTCCCCAGCCCACCCACCCCTGGCCCCCAGTGAGCTGCCCCCCTTTTCTTGGCCTTTAGGTGCCCTTATTGGCCAAATTATTAATGAGTTTGAGGTGTCACTGTGTTCTGCCTTTAATTTGACATTATGTTGTGCCTATCACTCTTTTCTTAATTATGTTACAGGATACATTATTATTATTATTTTTTTTTTTTGAGACAGAGTCTCACTTTATTGCCCCGCTAGAGTGAGTGCCGTGGCGTCAGCCTAGCTCACAGCAACCTCAAACTCCTGGGCTCAAGCAATCCTGCTGCCTCAGCCTCCCAAGTAGCTGGGACTACAGTGTGACCTGGGCTAAATCCCAGTTACCAGCTCCCTGACCTGGGAGGGCATTTATCCTCTCTGGGCATCAGCTCCTTCCTGGGCCAAGTGGGCTTGGCATGCAGCTCCCGGTGGGGCTGGGGAGAGGATCCAGAAAGGCCAGAGCTGTACAAGGTCTCAGGCTCTGTAACCATTCCCAGTCCAGGGACCAAGGAAGGCTCCTCCGTTTCTGTGAAGCTATTCAACTCCTGATTTATCTCCTACCTGTTAAAATATTCTTTTAGATGACAAAACACAAATCATCCCCCAAAGCCCTGCCTTATCCTCTTGCTCTCAGAAGTCATTCTGGAGTTATTTGGAGTTGGGTTTAACTGCACACAGTGCCCAGCCACCACGTGCCACTTCTCCACCTGAATCGCACCTGTGCCAGAAGTCCCTTAAGGACACGGAAACAGAAGCGAATTCCACGTGGATAAAAATGTCCACTGACCTGTGAGGCGCTCTAGGGCATCAAATCCGTGTTTTAGCGCTATCACGTCAAGGAACGAGATGGTGCCATCTTCAAACCTATAACCATGGGATGAGGGGAACACGGTCAACTGTGGCCAACACAATACATGTGCATTTTATGGTATGTGACGAAGTTTAGATTTTAGGCTTAGTCGTAATCTATCACTGTCTGCCCTCTGCCACCTTGTTAAAACATTGCTCTCCCCGCCTGGAAAGAGGGATTTTCACACCAAGACTTGTCTGGGTGCTTCTGGCCCTGACCTGCTCTGCAGATTTCTTGGCCTGCTTCAAACTTCCTAGGATGGCCTGGCAGTGGTGATAAAGCGTCCTAAAAGACAGTCACCACCTTGAGACACTAAGGAGGCGGAGATGCTTTGCTGCAGAAGACTGAAAAACCTTACATTGAGTTAGGCTTTTGAAATACTGCTCTTTGGCCACAAGAGGGCAGCACTGACAGAGCATCAGTTCAGCGTGCTCCATCCAGCAGCGACGAGCTTCGTGAAAGGAGTCTAGGGTTTCAAAGTCTGTGAAACCAAAGTCTATGAAACCACAGCTTTGGGTTAAAATTATTAGGCTCTCATTAATGCAGCAGATGCACACCTTCCTCTTTATCAAAGTGTTCATTATTTTTGCAGTTCGTAATTATTCATTCAGTCAGAATATTCATCAGATCTTTATTGTCCAACCTACTGTGTGCCAAGCGCTGTTCTAGGTGCCAAGGATACAGTAGCGCACAGGACAGGCCAAATCCCTGCCCTTGCAGTGCTCCCATTCTGTGAAACAAGGAACAAAAGCCAACAAATGCAGACAGAGAAACCAAACAAACAACATGCCAGACACCAACAAGAGCAGTAAAGATGCTTAAGGAGGAAGACAGCTGGCAGCTACTTTACACCGGGTGGTCAGGGTTGGTTCTCTCTGAGGACGATCATCTAAGCAGAGACCAGCTAAATGAGGAATGTCAGGGAGCAGAGGAAAGAGCTAATTTTTGAAACTGCTGAGCTCGCTGTTCCTGCACACGGGGAGAAAGCACAGCAAATGCCCTGAGCAGGAAAAGCCTGGCACACGCAAGAGGAGATCAGTGGGCCTGGGCCAGCAAGGTGGGCAGTGGCAGGAGAGGGAGTCGGGGGAAGTAGAGGCACCGAGTGGCTGGAGGGCTCCCCTCAGAGGAGCGACTATGCTTTAACTACACCCCTCTGGCCACTGGAGCAGGAGAGAAGAGACAGCAGAGCAGCAAGGAAGGAAGCAGGGAGATAGTGAGGAGGTTTCCGTGAGCATCCGGTGACCAACTGCAGCCTCATGCAAGTTGAAGCTTTCAGTGGAAACGTTGTGTTTGGTATCTTAATACTCTAGGAATAAGATTTGCTAACAATGTTAAATTTCCTTATAAAACTAATGGTCATTAACAGACATGCAGAATTAATGAGTCAGTAATGAATCAGTTATTACTTGATTAATCACTAATGAGTTAGTAAAAAAAACACTAATAAATTAAACATTAGTCAACAATGACTTAAGTTATTAACTGATTGACAATAATCATTTATTAATCAAGAATTAATTACTAGATTCTTTTTTAGAATAAAAGGGGAGGTTTTTTTTATTTCTATCAAGGATTGTATTTCATTGAGTTATAAAATGTAAGAGGTTAAGAACATAGTCCAGGTATGTATTCAATAAACAAGTGAATCTCTTGAGTTCTAGTCCTAAATTCACAAGAAATAAATTAGGCTGATAAATGGTATTCTGCTTTCTGAGAATCTTTGTGTGGCACGTGTTGCCTGGTGTCCCC
>VSMD01087838.1:0-70260 GCA_008750895.1 Mirza zaza
GGGTGTCTGCTCCTTCCCTTACTGTTTCCCTCTCCACAGGGCCCACGGACCTCAGCATGAAAGGCGGGGCCTCGACCACCTCCACCACCCCCACGCCCACCCCCTCCAGCAACAGCACCAGCAGGACCATGCCCAGCGCCCAGCTCAGCCCCACGGAGATCAGCGCCGTGCGGCAGCTCATCGCCGGCTACCGGGAGTCTGCGGCCTTCCTGCTGCGCTCAGCAGATGAACTGGAAAACCTCATCTTACAGCAGAACTGACCCCACCGGCACCTGGAGTGCACTGCCCTAGGGAAGGAGGCTGTCCCAGCCCGGACCTGGCTTCCTGCCTCACCAGTTGGTACATTTTGTTTTTTGAAAGAGGTGGGAGATCCAAAAGAGCTGTTTCTAGCCACACTCCAAGCACCTGAGACTTTGGGCACAAGAACACTTTTTTTTTGGAATCTCACCACACGGGTGCTCTGACCTGCTTGGAAGAGGCCAATGGGGGCAGCTCTGGAAGAGTGGGGCTCCCCTGACAAGGCGCCAGGGCTGCAGCTCTATTTAGAATCACCTTTGTGGACCCTGATGTTAGAATCCCACTCCCAGATAATTACCTTTCAAGTCTTAGGTGAGCATAATTGCATATTTATTGAGAAAAACAAAGTGGACCCTTTCTTCCTCTCCCCTTAGTAATTTATTTTTCTGAAAATGGATTCTTTTGTGTTTGTACAGATTGCCAGTCTGTGTCTGTCTGATCAGAAGGATGTATCCCTGTACCTAACATTCCATATCACTACACTGACGCGGGCTGGGGCCGGCAGGGCGGGTGCCAGGCTGGCTGTCCCTCTGGGTGCCCAGCACACCCTGGGGAAGGCCACCACCCCTCGGCCAGGCCATCCTGGAGCAGATCCCAGTGCTGTCACAGGGATACTGCCAGGCCTCCCCAGGCACCACCAAGCAGGAGGACCTCACCCACACCACTGCAAAGCAAAACAAAAAAGGCACCCCTACCCCACTCTACAGAAGCCCCAGTCACATGGTCACCTGTATTCTACCTCACACTCCAGCGTGGGCTTTTTCCAGGATGTGCCCTGAGCCTGTTCTGAATGGCTGTTACCCCAACTCCCCCCCCTCACGGTGTCTGCCTGGGAGGTAAGTCCAGACTGGGTGTCCAGGAGCTAGAGCCAAGAGTGGGTCCTGCCCCTTATAACCAGCCACCGCAGGCCCCTAGCCCTCCCAGCTGTTTACTGGGACAGAGCACGAGGAGATGGCAGCCATGCTGCCAGGGAGCCTGAATACTTCTCTGCACAGGCCTGGGCCCTCAGACACCTGCTGAGAAGGGCAGGTTTCTTCAGGGCGCGCCCCCAGCTGTCAGGCAGCTGTGAGCTCCAGGGCAGACTGCAGTTCCCACCCCCTCGCCCGTGTTTGGAGTAAAGGGATCATCAGTGGAAGTGGAGAAGCCACTTGGGTTCTCCTAAGACCAGCCCTTCTTCTGGAGGGGCCAGTCCTGGAAGAAACCCATAATCCCTGGAGTGTGAAAAAGGGCAAAAGGAAAAAGCTGGCCTGGTTTCCTTCCTCCCTGATAGGCACTTCCTCTTGCTCAGTGCAATACCTGCCAGTGCTGCTAAAACCAGGGATTCGCCCAGACCTCAGCAGGCCCACGGGGCCTCTCCATGCGACACTCCGTAGCCATGACAGCAGCTATCTGCTGCCTGCCCCTGCCCAGAGCTGGCAGAGCCCTCTGTTGCCTTTCCTCCCTCAGAGCAAAGAGGTCCCAGGGGAGCCAGGGCCGAGTGGCCCCTAGGATGGCCGCAGAGAGCCACTTGACCCCGGAGCAGGCACCCCTTCCCAAACCAGCTTTTCTGCAGCCAACTTCCTCCTGGCACTGTGGCAGACCCCCTCAGGAGGAGTGGGAAGAGGGCACAAGTACGGATGCCCCATCCTGCCTCAGATCCAGAGACTCTGAAAGGTAGGGTGCCCACCCCGTGCTTACTTCCAGCCCCTAGAGGTTGGGGGTGGTCTTATCTCGAGTGGCCTCCAACACCTCACCCAGCCACACCACCTCTGCCTTCCACCTGACCAATCCACAGGCCTCTGGGCAGGGCCAGGACACCGAAACTCACCCTTAGCACAGCACAAGCTCCAGTGCCCAAGGCCTCCCCACACCCGGCATCCACACGTCCAGTCCCACCTGCTCAGTACTACTCCCGGATGTTTGAATTTGTGTAAATATTTATTTTTGTGTGTGAACAATACAACAAAGTAATCGGTAGATCTTTTGCAAAATGTTACCCCAGGCAATTTGTGAAAATCTTAATGTTAAACCCTGGCAAAGACAATCGCCACCCTAGAATTCCTGATATCATTTGCTTAATATGTCACTCACTTCTCCGAGAGGCGGTGCCCAAGCTGGACAGGAACGGTTTGCATTTCTTGGCAGACAGAAGTGAGAGAGGCCGGGGAAGGGGCTCTCTCCCAACACCAACACAAGGGATTAGATCTAAAGATCATACACGCTACTGTCTGAAGTTGAGTTTTTCTAAGTTCAAACTGTGGTGGCTCCACCTCCAGCCTGCCTTAGTACTGCGGCAAGAGCGTGGGTTCAATGTATTTTAAAGAGAAATTAGAGGACATGCCAGTGGTAGAAGTCCACTGGGACTTCAGGGGACCCCTCCAGGATGGTGGATTTTGTCATATTGACCCCAGCTCTTGGGTGGGCTCCTTCAAAGTGAAGCTACACCTAAAGCCCTGGAGATGGGTAGAATGGGCAAGTTAGTGCATGAAAACAGGATTCCACTAGCTGGTTCAGTCAGGGATCTTGTTCTATTTTGCTTCTGTTTTAAAAGATGCAGCTTCAACCCCTTCCCTCTACTCCTGACTTGGAGAGCACCAAAAAGCTGGTTCTCACGAACCAAGCTTGCTGCTGTCTCACCATCACCCAAGGGACTGCCTTTTCCCAAAGCCCTGTGCCACAGCCATTTAAAAATCTTCTGGAGGGCCTCAGGGCACAAACGTAATCATTTGGGATCCTAAGTTAAAAAGGAAATGCAAAGTAGCAATTCCAGAGTCTTTGCAGGGGGCTAATCCCACAAAAAGGGTAGAATCAGTGAAGTGGGCCTTTGGTCTTAGTGGTGGATCCTTGAGTAGACCGGTGAGAAGTGTATGTAACCTGCTGGAAGTTCATTTTACCATCACGGCTATTACAAGGGACAGTTTACTCCCAAGGACAGTGTTGAGGGGGAGGGTGACAGGTGGGGGACTAGGAGGGTTTTAGAGGATTTCAAACAACCCATCCGTCCCTATCCCCAAGGGCCACTTGCAACTCCAGGGGTGGTTATAGGATTAACTACCAGTTCATTTTCAAAATGCTGCTTTGAACTCAGAGGGTTGATACTTTTAATTTGTAATTTTTTTGTAAAACTTTTTACAGGATAGTAAAGTATTTCACCAGAATACCAGTTTCAATCCGTCCATGGTCTGATTTTTATATAATTTAGTGGTGCTTTAGAAACTTTGTTTTTGTTGTTTCGAGCTAAATAGCTCAATCCTTTCTCGCCTGTATCTACCTAAGACCAATGTGAACCTTTGTATTTTTGCTCCTAATTTTGGACTCAGTGAAAGTGTACTGTTTACATGTACAGATGCCCTCAGTCCCTGTGTGTTCTGCAAGACTCGCTCTTGAGGAGGAAGATGCACCTCACTAAGCTCATCTGCTTAGCAAAGCCACAAAACAAAAACCTCTCACTTTTTACCTGTTTCCACCTAAAAATAAAAACAAAAAACCTACACCACATAGAACTCAGATTTTGCTGAAAAACACTTTCCACCTGGTAGATGGTCCACGTGCTTCTGTCATGTGGTCCATTTAGGAACAAGAGTCAGAACACAGACCTCCCTCCAGCCCCTGGTGCGCCACCGCGCAGACAGAGAGGTGAAGGCAGGACCGCGCTGCAGAGCTGTGGGATAAAGACAGTTCTCTGGGCAGCCTGGGAGTGAGAAGGTCAAGATGACTCACGTGGCTTTTAGGATCAAGCCAACCAGGACTTAGGAACAACCCAAGAGGTCATCAATCCTCTGGCATAATTTAGACATGTTTTGGAAGAGCGTGAGTTCTCTGAGATGAGATTTTAAGACTTTCAGTGCAGATGGTACAAGTATTTCTTCAGGGTTCCTCTGGGGGCAGCTCATTCATGAGGCGCCACCTCTAGGGAGGGACAGGGGCTCCAGACAGTGAGCAGATGGCACTTAAAGCAAACAGTGGATGGCACCAACTTATAAAGGTGACTCTTTATTAATCAATGGCTTCACCTCTAAATTATATTTTTACAGATACGCACCTATGCAACTTAACGTGGCTCTTCTAAGCAGGTGAGGACTTCCTCCTCAATGCTCTCTATAAAAATTATTTGTGTTCTATATAGTGAGTTTTTCCAGTAAATGTGGCTTAATATTTTAATTCTTAGAATGTGTCTTCTCTACGTGATGCGACTAAATTCTGTTTTGTTTGTGGAATGACTAGCACAGGCCGACTCCCTCTCTCCCTCACTTAACAAGACCAATGAGCTGTTAATCGAGCTGTTATCTCCATGGTATTACTTGCTAAATGCACTGATTTCATAAGTATGTGGAATCCTTTTCCTTTTGAACCTGTATATCATATATAAGACTGAATCTACTTAATAAACACTGAACAGCAAACTGAACACTGCTTCTACTGTCTCCTGTCAACAGCAGCACCACCAGCCAGTTCCCATCCTTCTGAATCTAGTTTGCTACTGAAGCATCTTGCTACTGGTAGATTCTACCTTTTCCTAGCCAATAATCTGGGACACACAAGGTCCTCAGTAAATTTTCCTGAATAAACCTGTAATTTTAGCACCTTGTGTGTTAGGAAAGGAAACAGCCTTTCCTTGCTGCTAGTCAGGCGTTGAGCAGAGGCAGAGAGCTCTCTGTGCACCATCCTAAGTCTCAGTCTCCTTACCCCACTTGCAGAAATGCAGATGCATAGTGGGTATATGAAACAAAAAACTTGAATCTCTTCTCCTACCTCTCACCCTAGCATGTGGCTAAGTGACTTAGACTGAATTCCTACAATTCCTAAATGCTACCATGTTTCCCTGAAAATAAAACCTACACATAAAATAAGCCCTAGCAGGATTTCTAAGCATTTGCACAATATAAGCCCTACCCCGAAAATAAGACTTAGTGATGGGCATGGCTATGCAGCATATCTGCACAACCCATGCATTTCATCACAGAGCAGTAAAAAAGATGAACAGCCCTTCTCATCTGCCCCATGAAAGCTCTATTGCTTGACAGGAGAGATTGGGGCCAAAGGAAATAGAGTCGCAAGAAATTCAGAATGGAATTTAGGGTTTGGAGAGTTATGATGATGTTCCAAAAGACGATGACTTACTATATTTGAATAAATGCAGATTGTTGTATGGTATTTAAAAAAATAACACATCCCCTGAAAATAAGCCCTAGGGTGTCTTCTTAAGGAAAAATAAATATAAGACCCTGTCTCATGAAACACAATACTTAGAAAACCAAGCCAACAAGATCCCTAGTTCTGAACCTTTGGTACTTGACATTCCATTCTATGCAAAACCCTGGACCCCACCCTGTGAGGAAACAAAAGGGCTACTTTTCCCAAAAGACCTTTACGTGCATATTTTTTTCATCCTACATATATCATTTAGGTTAAACTTTAAGGAAAAATTGCAGGAAGATGTCTGGGAACAAACTTGATTTTCATGAGTTTAAAAACAACTTTGTGATTTAAAAGCATACATATTACTGTTAAAATTGCAAATGTGTATATACACATACACCTACATGGTAGTTGTTATTAAAACCTTGGCTTTTTAGTAATGGTATAAGAATCCTTTTTTTAAAAATAGAAATTCTATGCACTAGCCAAATATGTAGAATAGACCAGAGGAGAGGGGCTAGTTTGAAAGCTCTGCACTGAGGGTGTGACTTTGGGGCTAAGACGCATGTAAAGACAGCAGGTCTAGCACAGCACTAGATGGGACACTTCACCTATCCAGGATATGAGGATCAAGGGGCAGCAAATCCTCAGTAATACCATAAAAGTTCCTTGTCCTACCAAAACTACCACTGCTGAGACTATTAAAACTATTAAGACGACTGAAACCCCATAATCTGTGACATCTCCAGAACACAGACCCCTTCACACAGACCCCACTGGCCTGCTGACCAGCCCAAAAAACTTACCTCCCTCCACAGGAAATGCTGCAGTTCCACAGGACACTGGAATCCGCAGGAGAAACCGCTTGAGGGCAGGACAGTGCAGGCTTTTCCCATCTGGCTTCTTTAAACGGGGCTCCAAGCCACTGGTATTAACAGTGGACACAGGACATCATCAGATGGAAATGTCCCCTTAGAACAGTGAACTAAAATTTACTCAATGACAAAACAGGCAAACCTCCCTTGACTCAATGAGGGAAAGGGGAGAATATACATATACTGCCTTTTAAAAATAACTTAAAATGCACTAAGGAAATTGTAGTAGTTACACAAAACCGGCTAAGAAGAATCTGTGCAGTGTCCTATCTTTCTCTGGTTGATGTTTTCTATTATATAAACCCAGATTTTATTAGGTTTGTTATCAGCCAGTGGTTCTTAAATGAGAGGCCCCAGCTGCCTAAGAAACTCATAAACCCTCTGAAATAGTATGCAAAACTTTGCATGTGCATGGTGGGGGTGTGTGTGTGTCTGTGCAGTGTCCACCGAAAGGTGAAAACCCACCGACGCCAGGTAAAGCAGCACAAACAACTGTGTTGTTATCACAGGGCATTTGTCTATGTCTCACAGTAGAGATGTTTGTTCCAGGCTTTCAAATTGATGCAGAGACAAGAGGAAGCATGGGATACTATCCAGTTTGGGTTTCAAGTAGCAAACTCCAAGGCCACACATCTTACCCTGTCCATGGCTTCAAATGGCACCCACACACACAGGCAAAGGCAGACAGCCCCCTTCCTCTCAGAGCAGCAGGATGCAGCAGCTTTGGTCTATTGAGAGCTCCGATGGATGCAGGCTGCTCTATTTAACTCACAGACATACCCACAAACCCCTCTCAAGCAGGGTCTTACTTCCTCAAGAGCAGGCTACGTGTCAAACAAATTAATGATACCTTGCCAGATCAGTATGATAATAATCTTTTCCTATTCCCAAACATCTTTCCTTGTCCTTTGGACCATGAGCAACATAAGCCTCCCTTACCAAATACTCTAAGCTCTGGACTGCACCCAATGACTCCAGCGAGAACAGGAACCAGGCATTGGCTTCACAGCCCATACCAGCGCCAGCACAGCACACACAGGACCACATCTTGACAGCTCCCCCCAGGCAAGGGTGAAGCAATGGCATTGGCTGTACAGCTGTCTACATCAAGTTCATGTAGCAATTATCATCTTACCCTGGTAAAGCTAATAGTCACTAACAATCTGACGAAGTAGGAACTATTATCCCCATTCACAGGCAGAGAGTTGACATAACATGCCCCAGCCACCCAAAGCTGGCAGGTAGCAGAGCCTATCCGCCAAGAACTCACTACACTATTCCACTTCCCTGTTGAGATGTGACTGGCAATGCAAGGCCCTAAACCTGCATTCTCATTCCCACGGTCCTAAGTGGCCCAATGGATTCTCTGACGAAGGCATAAAGACACATCACCACCACCAGGCAACTGCCCAGGTACCACAGGGCTCCTGAACCATACATCCTCAAACGGCGCGTCTGTCCAACAGCAGCACTGCAAAACAGCAGCTTCAAGTGCCCAAAATGTGTCTCACCACATACAAGTTTTTCTCCACTTGACATAAAAAAATTAATGGATATATATTTGATCTTTACTTCTATCATTTTTACTTTTGGCTTATTTATATGCCAATAAAATTATTTCTGATGAGGAGACTCGTGTATTTCAGTACTTGAGAGAAGTCTGAAGACTTTAAGCAAGCGATCTCTGCCAGCATGTCATCTACCCAGGCTCATTAAACGAGCATCAGACCTCACCTGAGGCCACAAGAAGAGGTGCTCGTGGTTAAGGCTTTTCAAGGTCAGCACTGGCACCCTCCCACAAAAGACCATCAACCCATTTGGCAACCTCAAGCTCAGTGAGGCCATTTGGATGAGCAGCTGCAGAGGGATGCCACAGTTTATGACTTTCACTCACAAAGGGAAACTCCCATTGCTTCAGTAGATATCTTATTGCAGTCTGCAAAGTGGAAAGGTTTGCCAAGTCATGAACAGAGGCTACAGACCAGTGAAGCTGCCAAGTCATTCCTTTTGGACTAACCTCCCAAAGAAGAACTCAGTGTAGACCAGCAGCTCCAGAGCAGAGGCGAGGTGAGCTGGCGCTACTCCTTCCCATCCAGCTCCGCACTCCAGCAGACCTTCCCATGCCAGCGGGGCAGCCACAGAAGATGACTGAGACCACAACTGCAGGGTGTACAGGTTTATTGTTCCAATACCACGAGAGACATACAAAAACAGTGTTCTCTGGGGAAGCCTCATGGACCAGACCAGTGTCAAAGGTCCCAGCAGAGGGAAGTAGAGGACCAGACACTCATGGGCCTCTGCTCCCGGGCTTTGGTAAACAGATTCTTAAGTTGACAACTTAGACTTGGCCAATACTGCACTTTAAGTCACCAAATCATGGTCAACTTCTCATTCATTCTTCAGGTGACAAAAATGCCACATCAGATTAAATGGGGGGAAAACACTTGTCTGATGAAATGAGATTTGCTGAAGTCATAAAAATTTTATATTTCATATAGGAGCATTCACACAGGGAAACTGAGATCAAATGAGGACTCTCAACTCTGTAATAAGTTGAGATATGAGAGGTGAGGCAGGAAATAGGGTGAGGGATGACAAATATAGGGCTATCTACTTGCTGGAAACTTATTGGGAGAAAGGCAGGCAGCAAGCATGGCTTTGTTTCTTCTTAAACCTGCCTCCTGCCAAAAGTACGTGAAAAGGAGCCCCATGGCCCCAGGAGAGCATGATTCCAGGTATTGCTGTGACAGGTGGTGACCCTGGAGCTGAATCTGGAAGGCCTGTGTGGGGGATGCCCAGGGAACTCACCCATGAATCCAGAAGCACTTAACACTGGTGGTGGTGACTTGTCACATATGGCAGCGAGCCACCACTAAAGGCTGGAGAAGGAGAAGAGATGTGAGGAGCAAGATGCATTTGCTCAGTAGCGTGTGGATGGGCTGACTGTGGCTCTGTAGGCTGTGGCAGATCCACCCGGTGACCCGTGATGGGGTGCCACGCCAACCTGGCAGGTCACAAGTCAATCGTTTCACCCTCACGTCAAGCAGCACAGCACTCAGTGGCTCTGACAATAGGCATGGAGAAGTAAATTACACCACTTTAATGCGATGATGCTGAAGACGTAAAATAAGGAGACAGTCATGTTCTCTGTACAGTAACATCCATTTACAGAATCGGCCTGTACTGTGTACAACATATAAATACATGATAAAACATTAGAGGTGCATAGAGCATACTTACAGAAGCCAAAAAGTTCACTTTATACATCCAAGAATAAAGGGTTAAAAATATAAAAATAAGAAACACACATTGCTTTGAAATGTAAAATGACTTTCACATACACAGGTACGTGGAGATGCCCACTCCCAGAGTCCAAAATGATGGGGAGAGTGTCAGAGGAATTCACCTGCAAATGTCTGGATAGTTGACTCACAAGGTCTATGGATGGCATTTCCATAAGAAAGACAACCCTATTCCCCAACCCCATTGTCCAAGCAGGGCTGGCTATTCAAGGTTTCAAAAGATCCTGTGGGCTAGTGGATCATACTGAGACAGGAAAGTTCCAAATTTGCTTCAGCAACAGAACCAAAGGTCAAATAGGCTCCATCAACTGGCAAATGACTGAACTGTGACCTGAGGTCAGCAGGTGCTCGAGCCCCCTGGTGGGCAATGCTGGGAGTTACTTTAACCCTGTGCTGGCTTCTTCCCCACCATCAACTCCCCAAAATAGCAGAAGAAAGATGGCAAGGAGGGGGCAGTGGAAGACTTACATTTCTACTCAGTTCCGATAGGTTAGTTCTCCCCCTTGGTGGAGAACACAACCTTCCTGCTTCAGTTTCAAGTCCCTCTGGGTGTCAGGCGGGCTCCCTTAAGCCACACCAGGCTGCCTGGCCTTGGGCAGTCCAGTGAGTCGTCCCCCAGGAAACACCTCCAGCAAGACCAGAAGGGTCAACAGGTGACAGAGGGCTTTAGCACTATAAATTTTAGGGAAGGCAAGAGTGCTCTTGCCTAGAAATACAGAGTATTATATCAATGAGATTCTGTATACAGATTTAAGATCAATTATCAAAATACACACACTAAATATACAATTTTTCCCATGGCCATAATTTATTATCTCACCACAAGGCACAATACACAGAGTTTTGAGGGTCCAATACAGTCATCATGACAGAATGCACCACAGCCTTGGCACATGATCATGGCTTTCAGGCTGCACGCACACTGGAGCGAGATGCTTTCCACCGTGCTGCTGTCAGTGAACATTTGCAAGGAGAGTGATGCACTGTGGCTCGCACCGAAGTTTGCTTTGTGGCTCAGCTGCACCACACTTCCAGCAAGGCCTTTGGGAAAGGAGGGAGAGCTGGAGGAATAATTAAAGCTGGTGGAACTTAGTTGGAGTTTAGAAAGCTTCCCATAAAATGCCTGCTTGATGTTGAGTTGGGAGGGGATAGGTGGCGGCTCCAGAGGCTCATTTAGCCCCTTCCCTGGCTCTCGGGGTAATTTCCAGAAGGGCAGGTCCATGACAAAGGGCATCGCTTGCAAGTGACCTACCAGTTCCAGGGGACTGTGCCCAGCAGCTTTCCTGTTCTCTGTATTTGCCTTGACAGGGCCCCCAACAAAAGTCTTCTCATTCTTAATGCTGCCAACAGAGGCAGGTGATGGCCTTGGAGCCCAGTCTTCTCTTGCAGTCTGTACCCCCCTAGGCACAGAGTTTTTGCTTGGTCCCAAGTTCCCACTTGGAAAAACTATAGGGACCTCAGCGGGCAGTGGCGTTGGGTCTGCAGGCCTGGGACACTGAAGGGTTGCAGTCACACTCCCAGAGCCAAAGAGCTTCTTCCCTTGTCCTCCAACATTGTTCTGATCACCCAGGGCCTGGCCCACCTGCTCTGCACCAAAGGAGATCACATTTGGAGATGAGAAACAAGGTGCTCTCGAGGTAGTGAGATCTCCTGGACTTTTGCCTACAGCAGCATCTGAATTACTGCACTGGGACATGGCACGGATTTCCTTCTGATCTTCAAAACTAAAGGAAGAGAACTGCTCTTTGGAATCCAATTCTTCCATTTTCCCAGAGGAAGTCATTGGATGTGTCACTGGATTTAGGGAGTCAAAACTTGGAGCTGTCTTGGAAATCTTTTGGGCCACTCCAGGAGCCTGGGTAGCCTCTATCCTGGCAAGACTAGTGCCTGCATCACAGCTCTTGGGCAGAAGAGGCTCCTTCAAAGCCCTTAAAGAAGTGGGGCTGCTTCTGACAACCAGGTGACTGTTTTCCCCAGGATTATGCAAAGACCCCATCCTCAGGGAGCCACCATGGCTTTGTTCTTTTTTAAGTGGTAGCTGTGGGGATTCTGGCTTGATGCTACCATGGGCTGGAGGAAGAACCTTCTCTAGGGCCAACTTACCCTGCAGCAACTGTATCACAAGTGGGTTAGTGGGCTCCACCGAGGACCCAGGCTTGGCCAGGCATGTGGTTTTTGGCTGGTACTCAGTACTGGCCAGCAGCAGGGAGTCTGGGATCTTCTGGGGGACTGCACATACTCGAGACACCCAGCTCTGAGGTGCAATCATACCATCTGTCCTTGTAACCAAACTCAGGTCACCATTCATCCTGGAAAGTGAGACAGATCGGTTCCAGTCCTGTTTCTCATCCTTGTCTACCGAGGATCCCTTCATCACCGTGGCTTCACTAGTGTCGGCCTCACTGCTGTCCTCAGTGAGGTGGCCTTCAAAGTCAGAGGCTGTGTCTGTGGACTCGCTGTGAGGACTCAGTGCTTCAGAGTCTCCATTGATTTTCAGCTTTCCAGTGTCCACCTGCTTGCAGGCACTGGCAGCGCTGTCAATACCTGCTTGTGACAGCACCGTCCAGAGTGAAGGAAGGTTGCCAGGGGGATCGGGGCCCTCCTCCGCTCCCAAACCCCCAGGCAATGCAGGAATGAAGGGAGCAGCTTTCTCCCACTCTTCCCCAACCTGGGGCTCAACACATGGTACATTTTCTCTGAATTCTGGTTCACGCTGTTTCACTACCCCATCATCTGATGGGATGGGCAGCCAAGTAGTAGTACTGTCAGAAGTGAGCGCCTTGGTTTTCAAACTTTCTTGTCTAGAATCACTTTCCCTCATGGGAGGGCAGGAGTCACCAAGTTCTAATTCATCATCAAATGGTCTGTCTTGCAGGCAGTGAGCCAATGACGATTCAGGTGTGGAACTATGAGTCACATCTACAGGAACTGTCACAGTGGGATTACTGTTAAGAGCCAGGGTAGTCCCTTCTAATACATCTCCCACCAGAGATTGAACAGGACCACCCTCTGGGAGGACAGTGGGTCCTTGATCCTCATTATCCCTTTCCCAGGAAGTGGTACCAAACTCACATTCAGTTCTAACATCTAGATGCAACTTAGGCTGCTCAACTGATCTCTCAGCTACTGGGGTTTGGGAGGACAATGGGGGCAATGCCTGGCATGGCTGGTCCCCAGTGGGAGCGATAGGAAGCTGGGAGGTATCTTCTAGCCTACTTGTGAATACACCTGGAACCCGCTGTAGTGGGCAGCTTTCCTCCTGTCTGAGAGAAGCCAGTTCCTCTCTTCTGGCTCTGGACATGGCAGTTCCAGCCTGGACACGATCCCCATTTAGAGGACAAGGCGGCAATAGTTGTGTTCGCTGTAGATCTGACGCACACTGTCCAGGGGTGCTCGTGGCTCCCCTGGGCTCAGGGTGGCCACAGGCCTCACTACCATCACCACTGCTGCTGCTGCCTCTGCCACCTCCCTCATCGGTGGTCCCGCCGCCACCTCCACCCGGGCCACCCCCCCCTCCGATGGCAGTGGTGGCCGCCTCTCGATGGCAGTGGTGACCTCTCGCCCCTCGGGCTTGCAGAGCACGGGCTTTAATGTCTGCGAGGGTCCTGGCGCCAGTCCAGCCCCGGCAGGAGGGCTCCGTGATGGGGACGATCCGGGGGCATATCTGGTAAGTGGGCTGACCTTTAACCACCCAGGGTGGTTTGATACGTGAAAGTTGAATCTGCAAGAAAAGAATTGGAAAACAGTTTTAATTGACTAGGTAATCTGACCTAGGAACTGTAAAGCAAAACTAGTGTTCTAGCAGCGTGGGAGTCACAGCATACAGAATCAATTTCCCTAAAAATGAAATAAGCATAGTAAAATGGCTGCCCATGACACCACACCATTCGGAGAAGATTCTGCTCAAGGGCTGTTATATGCCACACTTCTAAATTTAATTTCTGGTGGGACTGTGTGAGTCACTACAGCAAAGAATATAACACTACCTAATAAAAGATTTAAAAACTCCAAAGGATTTTGACCTCTAGAGATAGCTTCAACATAGTGAACAAAAAAGAAAGAAAAGAACCTCATCTCCCTAAATTTTACATGAGTCCCAACAAAGGCTCTCTCATAGGAAGCTCTACATTCCTACATGATTAACTCAAAGGCCCAGGGGCAAAGGGGCTCTATAATCTCACGACCCTCAAAGGAAACCTCTCCTACCCGGATGGGCGGGACTTTGGGCTCCTCTTTAGTGGGCTGTGGCTTTTCGGTGTGAACACTTTCAATTGTGTTACGAAAGGACTGACGATCTTCAAGCCGGGGCTTCTTTTCGGGAAAGGACGCAGAGGCCGCCTGCTCAAAGGATTTCCTCTTCTGATCCTTGGGCTCCTGATCTATGGTCTCTGGAGGCAAGTTAGGAATTCTGTCTGGAGATGTAGAGGCGTGTGTCAAGTTGTCTGGCTCAGTTAGGATCCGGGAAGCCACAGGTTCAACCAGGAACTTGGGACCCTCTTTGGGTGCTGTAGAGGACATGCCTGGCAAGTGAGGACTGCTCCTCCCTGCTGAGTCGGTTTCAGCCTCCCCATCCTTGTAGAGGGGAATGTCTGGTGCTACAGATTTTGCATCCTTAGCAACCCCTGCTTGTTCTGGCTCCTGTTTTTTGTACAAATTCCCTCTGGCTCTGGTTCGGAGATCTGGCCGAGAGCGTTTCTTATAATGCCCATCCCGCTGTCGGGTGGCCGGACCACGTTGCGGCCGCACTGATTCTCCTGGGACACGCAAACCACTCTTGATTTCAGCATTCTGCTGCAATGACTCTTCTTTGGTCAAACCCAATCTGCAAACCAGATTCACACCATCAATTGCAGGCCAAAGAGAGCATGTTTCTTTTATCTCTATGAATAACACCCAGAAACACAGATATATCAGAACAAATCTGCACAGCATATAACACTAACCACAAGAAAAATGTGTTAGCTTCACTATGAATGGCATTAAGTTAAACGACTCAAGTCATTGCAATCTCCACATTCTTGTCCAACAAATAAACATACACTATTTTGAAACCATCTGACCCCATCCCCTCAAAAGCTCAGACCAGGACCCATAGTGCCAAGAGCCTTACTTCTGTCCATAGTAGTCTTCAAAGAACTTTTCTTTCCACTGTTCCACCTTCTTTTCCTTCTCCATTTCCTGTCGTATCCTGACTTGCATCTCATGAGTGAATTCGCCTAGAGAGAAATACAACTTTTCTAGTGAATGCATTCGGGATATTAAGTACAGCCAAATCTTCCAGTTCCACCATACCACAGGTTTTAAAAGAACATGCTCCCGTCTCTTCCACAGGCCCTCTCACATCATGCTCTTACTCAGGTCAGAGCTAACATGACTACTGTAAGGGAAATTTACTCTTCTTTAAGGTACTCAGTCATTCAAGGGGAAGTAACAAATTGATCAAAAAAGCAAAGAACCATTCTCACTTCCTGTGTAGAAGCAAGTTAGCATAGTAGGCCTATATACCCTTGCTTAGGCCTACTTACAAGGATGGCCCTTGGCTAACACCCAGGAACGTGGATTTCAGGAGGGTTCTCACCACTATAACCGAAAGGAGTGGCTCACTGTGCCTAAACTGTTTATGTGAACAATATGATTTATGCTGAACATCTGCTTTCCTTTTGGAAATCTGGGTATGTGCCAGGCAGTGGCTTCCTACGTGGTCAGTCCCCGATAAAAACCCTGGGCACCACGTCTTGAACAGGCGTTCCTGGTAGACATTTCATGTGTTGTCACAACCTGTTGTTGGTGGAATCAAGTATGTCCTATGTGACTCCACTGAGAGGACCTTGGAAGCGTGCACCTGGTTTCCCCTGGACCTCACCTCATGTGCCTCTCCCTCTGCTGATTTGCTTTGTATTCTTTTGCTGTGATAAATCACAGCTGTGGGTATGACTATATTCTGAGTCCTACCAGCAAATCATCAAACCTAGGGGTGGTCTTGGAGTCCTCCCAACACATTCCCCTTGTAGCTTACACACAAAATTCAATTCAGAGAAGCTAACAATCACTCCAAGTGACAAGTACACTATATGTACATGCAATAAAGTGAAAGTCCAAATATCCTGTTACTTCTTCAGAGCTGGGTGCCACTTAACTAAACCCACCACACTTACTAGTATTATGAGGAAAGCCTGCCTTATACTAAATATCCTGAGGAAAAAAGAGATTGGTGAAAAATGAGTGCTTGGGTTTTAAATACCAAGAGACATGCCACACTAGGAAGGCACCATCTCAATTCATCTGAGAGGATGAAGTCTACTCACCATCAGCCAGGCGTTCCCGCCAACTCTGAGCCGCATGGGTAAAAAACTCGTTATTTAGCGCACTGCTGCTAAGACGCAACAGGCCATCTGTCCCCACCTAGAAAGATCGAGGGGGGAAAACCCCAATAAATGAACTTAAAAGAGAACAGAGGCCCGCCCAGGAAGAGGTAAAAAGAAGGCTGCCCATGTGCACCTGTCTGTCCACTTCAGGCAGGAGGAAGAGGAGCTGCTGCTGGAAGTGTGATGGCAACGCATGGAAGGTCCGAGAGTTGATCAGGGCTCGGAGGTTGGTGTTGACAAGAATTGACCCAGGTGTCTCAAAATCTATCTCTTCACCTCTGTTGCGCTTCATCTGACCTGTGATTTTTGAAGCAAGCAGCAGCAAGATATAGATTTTCAGCTTTTTAAAGCAAAAAAATAAATCCAACTGATGGGAAAACTTTGGTCGGCAGCACCCAAGCTACCCGGAACTTATCTGCACACAATCTGCTCAACTGTCCAGTCCATCCTAGCCTGTATGTTACAACTGTTCTTTGCAGGTTACTGTCGTTGCCATCAGACCTAAGAGAACACCTGGGCTTGCGTCCCCTCAGACAATACTCTGTGCCGTGCTGTGTCACAGCCTGAAGAGGACACTCTTTCCACGAAAAACCAGGCAGGGGGCAGGTTCTGAGCTTCCCTCTGAAGCTGGAGAACAGGCTCCACAAAGCCCAACTGCAGAAATGATGGAAGTTTTCTAAAAGTAAATCTAGTTAGTGTACTACAGAAAAATCTGCAAAAGTCTTCTGTGAATGGGCTGGAGAGGTATGATCTCCACACAGAAATGAACTAAGGGCTGTTAAAAGCTAACTGAGACGTTAATACTCTCACAAAAGCCTAAGCAAATGTTATTTTATTTGAAAAACTCACTAAGAATGGAGACCTATGAGACCATGGATTAAACACTGCTGATGAGCTGGAAAAGCAGTAAGACAGCAAACCTAGTCCCTGTTTGGGCAATGGTTTATTCTAATTTTCAGAAGCAAAGGGTAGTCTTCTTAATGCTTTCATGTGGCCCATCTACAAAAATACCTCAGCATGTGGGCCATAAGAAATAAATCCTGAAATAGCAAACAGCATACTAGCATTGCAAAAACCCTACTTGGGAGTGAGAGGTGCACAGTATAGCACTACTAAATTTGTTTGCATCCCCAAAATTTGACATATCCATTCGACATATTGATAAAAAGGGAGAATCCAATAGAGACTACAGATGTTGAGAACGAACATGGCAGGAAGCTACCAAAGAAAGAAAATGGATGCTGGAATTCTTCACTGAGAAGCTCCGAGGCAATTTTCACTATTCAAACACCTGCTAAGCAGTATAAAGGCGGGCACAGGCTAGGCCCTACAGGGACATACAAGGATCAAAGAACTCTGCCTACAAGGAGTTCTCTCACAATCTAGCAAAGATCTACACATGAATGAAATAACCAAATGACAAGGTAAAAATAAACAAAAAATAGAGGGCCACCCAGGAAGTAAAAATAAACTAGTAAAGGAACTATAATAGAAGACATCATCTTCTCACTAGGCCTGCTGGGGCCCCCATTACAGGCAGAGAAACGAGTGCCAAGCCACTCACCTGTGGCCGGCTTCCGGAAGCCTCTCAGGAGCGGGGCAGGGTCCCGGGCGACCTCGGCCTGGCCACGAATAGCAGCGCTGCCCAGGGCCAGAGAGCCGCTGCTGCTGCTGGACGGGCTGCCGCTCTCGCCATCGGCGTGGCGGCCTGAGAACCCTGAAGGCACAGCATTCCACTGGTCAAAAGCATCACACGCCGCGCCCATGGCTCTCAGACAAACTTACTTCTCCCAGCTCTCCCTGAGATGCTGCCAGCAATACTGGGGTGCTGACATCTCCCAGCCTTGGGCTGACAGAAACCACCACCTCACAGTCTGGCTTTAAAATATCACTTTAAGAATGCCAAACCGTGGTCGCCTTTATTTGTATAGCCCTATACCTTTTACAAAGCACTGACACAATCATTCGTTGTATGCTCACGATTGCCCTGGAAGGCCAAGAGGAGGGCACAGAGCTGAGCCCAGCACGAGAGCCTACACAGGCCTCGCCACCACGCCTGCTGCCTGCAGAGGGGCTGAGGTCTCCTTACTCTGACCCAACAGCTCTACTGGCATCACACTACTAGGTCAGAAACTGCAGACAGAAAGAGGCCAGGTCCCCAGGACCTGAGGAAAAAGCATCACAATCATGAGTTTATACATACCTGATGCAGATTCCACGTGGGCCCCGTTTACCTTCAGAGGAGTCAGGACAACTCGAGGCAGCATCACCCCAGTCTTTTTCTTCTGTTTGTTTGCCTGTGTTCCCAGAGGGAATAAAAAGAGAGCCCAAGTCATCTGCAGAGCCACAGCAGCACTCCCTGTTGATCTTATCTCTATCAACTCTCTTGTAAAACAGAGTTTGTATTCAACCAGGTCTGCCAGGTAATGCTGACAAGAGCACTGACTGCCAGTCACTGTGCCAAGGATCACCCTGAGCTAAAAAGACTGTATTATTATCCCCATTTTACAGGTCAGGAATTTGCCCAAAGTCTCACAGCTGGTAAGTCGCAGGGCTATCACTCAAACTGCTGAATTCCAAGACCATGTTCTCTCCAGTCTGCACTGTTACTGTACTTCTTCTTGGATGTTCACATGTGTATTACAAGAATGAAAGGATCATCCAGCCATGGTAAAGAAAAAAAAATGAATCACTCTCTGCTCTTAGAACGACAGCCCACTTTTAAATGGCACTAACACAAGTAGAGACCAAACTTCTGTCTCTACTCTTCATCCACAGCTAACTACAGGAGGAGGAAGAATCCCATCCTGTGCCTACCACCATTCATCCTCCTGGCCTCATCTCCACCTTGCTTCCCTACCTGTGAGGAAGCTCTGTAGCTGTCCCTGGGATTGGAAAGAGGCCGGCTCTGAGATTCTGTAGAACAGGATGCATTTGAAGATGTTTCATCAAGAGATACTGGAGAGAAGAAAATAAAGGTTAGTTCCTAGCACCTGCTGTGGCTCCCTCGCCCACGCGGTCGAGTGTCCTTACCATCGTTTTCACCACTCACAGTGCTGGCTTCATTAGACCCACAGCTCTCCACATCAGCTGTGTCCTCTGGCTCCTCTCCCTCCGCTGCAGCTGGATTGCGAGACCACTGCAGGGCATCCTTCTGTGACAGCAAGGCATAACTCAGGTGAGCAAAACTACAAATCCTACAAGCATGGCGAGCATTCCTAAATTTGTATGCTTCGGAGAAGACGGGTTTAGAATATTGGTAAACTCCTATTCCTTTCTTTTTTTTTTTTTTTTTTTTTTGAGACAGAGTCTCGCTTTGTTGCCCAGGCTAGAGTGAGTGCCGTGGCGTCAGCCTAGCTCACAGCAACCTCAAACTCCTGAGCTCGAGCAATCCTGCTGCCTCAGCCTCCCGAGTAGCTGGGACTACAGGCATGCGCCACCATGCCCGGCTAATTTTTTTTTTATATATATATTTTAGTTGGCCAATTAATTTCTTTCTATTTTTATAGTAGAGATGGGGTCTCGCTCAGGCTGGTTTTGAACTCCTGACCTTGAGCAATCCGCCCGCCTCGGCCTCCCAGAGTGCTAGGATTACAGGCGTGAGCCACCGCGCCCGGCCCCTCCTATTCCTTTCTAACTGACCTCTTTCTTAATAAGTTCTTTTCATAAATATATCATTAAGAAAGTTAATATAATTTTGCATTTAATCATTCATTAAACATTTATAGGGTTCTTCCTATAGGCTACACTGCGCTAGTTCTGAGGAGGATGGGAATCAGAGCCCTACCCTCAGAGAACTCAAATGAGTAGGGGAAAAAAATCAATTACAACACAAACAGCAACAGCAGTAAACAAAGAGCTGTGGCAGCTAAGAGGGTCACCTAATTCACTGAGTTGATGGAAAGAGGGAATGGGTATAGGACGTGAATAGGGATCAAGGAAGTAAGGCTTCCAAGAGGATGTGTTGCTTGAGCTGAGTTTTATTTTAAAGTTAGCTATAGAGCAGACGGGTCAGCAGTAAGGAAGTAGGAAGTTCTAGAGAGTGAGATGAGCAAATGTGAAAGAATATTCCAAACTCAGGAAATTGTGATTTCAGTAGAGATGTGGGGAATTGGACATGTAGGAGGCTAGAGAGCGCGCAGGAGGGCAGATGATAAAGACACTGTGGGGAGGGATTAAGACTATGATTGTTCTGGAGTCTCTGAAGGATATTAATCAGGGGAATGATATGAGTTTTAGGAATTTCATTCTGGCAGTGAAAAATACTAAAGATCTAACCAAACTTAAATTGTGGCAACAAGGCTAGAGTGTAGAGGACAGCTTCATCCCAAATTTCATCTCCTAACAAAAGCTTCTTCCAACAAGCTTCGTTGTATTAATATATATAGTCTCAAAACTAAACTCCACTCACTCTCAAGGAGAACCTGTCTCACACCTCAACACTAGGAAGAAGTATGAATGAATATTGGGGGCTGAAGAAAGGAAGAGAAAAGTTGGGATGGAAGAAAGGAATGTCTTTTTTTAATAAAAATGTACCATAAATTTAAAAGGGGAACCCACAGAATGTAACTCAAATTTAATGGGTCCCTTGATCTACTACATTAAGGTTTCAATTTATCTGTATTAATCTTAGTCTTAAATAAAAAAAAAACAAAACTTTTTAGATCTTTATCTCTTTTCCCTACTGGATATCAAATGCAACCTCAGAATCAAAAGCTAAAGAATATTTTTATTATTAATCTTATAGATATGCTTATTGACTGCCATGTTCTTAGAATAATGAAACAAATTTAATCTCTGACTTTTATGGACAAACTAAGAAAAAATACTCATTAATGAATTAAGGAAGTCTATTACATTGGCAAAGTTGACCCCAAATCTCCAGTCCTGGCAAAAGTATGGGAAAGTCAGACATACACTGTTAGTGAAAGTAAAAATGGTATCAAAAAGTTCATGCGCTGCCCGCAGGAGAGTAAACTGCTAGCAAAAACCTAAAAATATAAACTTTTAGTCCAATACTTCTAAGACTTATATAGACATGAAAAGCATTAACTTTGACAGAGGAAAAAATTAATAAAACTATATTAAAATGAAGATCTTCTATTCATCAAAAGACACCATTAATGGAATGAAAAGATAAAGCTACCTACAGAGTTAGAGGAAATATCTGCAACCCTTATAACCAATGAAGAACCTGTATCTAGACAACATAAATCAATGAGAAAAAGCAACTTGGAAGAAAAATAAAAGATGTGAATTATGCACTGCACAAAAGAAGATATATCTAAATGGCCAACAGACACATGAAAGGGTATCCTCACTAACAATAAGGAAAATATAAAAAACACAAATTAAAATCACAGTGAGATACCACCACATCCACCAGAATGGCTAAAAATTAAAGTTTGACAATACTAAGTAGTGTTAATAAGGATGTGGAACAGGTACACTGAAAACTGATCCAACCATTTGAAAATACATGTTGGCATTATCTGGTACAGTTGAAGATACAAACATCCCCATGCCCCAGCAATTTCACTCCTAGGTTTGAACTCCCTTGAGAAGTGCATGCATACACACATCAGGAGGCACAATCAGAATGTTCATGAATGCAGCATTTGTGACCTGGACTGTAAACAAACAGCATGGCCATCAATAGAATCAATAAGTGGTAGTGTATTCAACAAAAGGATGATTATACAATAAAAAGATGAATGAAGATAGATGACTCTTAAAAACAAAATATTAAATGAAGGTCAGAAACAAAAATGTATGCTGTGATGATTCCATGTGTAAACAGTTCAAAAACAGGCAAAACTAAACTATAGTTGTTAGGGAACAAACACAGGTAGGAAACAAGAAAGAAAAGCATGAAAATAACTTTCGTAAGTCAGGACAGTAGTTACCTTCAGGGGGAAAAATGGGGCTATGACTGGCAAGGAGCACACAGTGGGCTCCTGGCTGTTGGCCATGTTCAGTGTCTTGACCTGAGTAGCAGTTACAAGGGTGTTCACTTTACAACAATTCATTAAGCTGAACATTTGTGTCCCATGCATTTCACTGTACTATACTGCTATATCTTAAAAACTTACAAAGTTTTTCCATCAACTAACGCTACCATAGGCAGCCATTTAAAATACAACTGTAGAGTATTAAATGCTAGGAGAAATGCTAATGATACATACAGCTAGCGAATTAAGTAGTTAAATTCATACAATAATAATTCCATCATCCTTTTTAAAAATAAAAATCTGTGTGAATGTGTATGCATAGAAAAACATCAGTGAAATTCTCCTAAGTTGTTGGCCATCATCATCTCTAGGTGGTGGAGTTGTAAGTGCTTTATAACTTTTTCTTTTTAATTTTGGGTGTTTTCTACAATGAACATGCATTTTTTTGTGTGTGTGATCAAGATAACATTTAAAAAGAAAAATTAGGCCAGGCACGGTGGCTCAAACCTGTAACCCTAGCACTTTGGGAGGCCGAGGTGAGAGGATTGCTTGAGTTCAGGAGTTCAAGACCAGCCTGAGCAAGAGCAAGATCCCATCTCTACTATAAATAGAAAGAAATTAGCCAAACAACTAAAAATAGAAAAAATTAGCCAGGCACGGTGGCATGTGCCTATCTATAGTCCCAGCTGCTTGGAAGGCTGAGGCAGGACGATGGCTTGAGCCCAGGAGTTTGAGGTTGCTGTGAGCTAGGCTGACGTGACAGCACTCTAGCCAGGCAACAGAGTAAATTAGTTAAATGCTTTACCAACAGCTAAGTTAAAATAAACCTAGTGCTGATTACAAATCCCATAAATTAAACAGAAACAGGGCCTTTCTGTCTGTAATTCAAACTGCCCAGTAGTTTCTAAAACCATACATTTTCAGTAAAAAACAAACAGGAAAATGAAACTTTTAAGATAATAAAAGCGATTCTACGTCTGCAATTTGTAAGATCATATAACCTTTCCATATAAACTCCAGAAGTTTGGTAACATTAACTTTTCATACATTAACTCTAGAAGTTTGACAAAAAGGAAATAGGTTATAGAAAATGATAGGTGTCAGCAAATATGCCCTAGGACTCAAGATTTTAATGTACTGCAAGGATATTTTTCATCAAGAAGCTTTAAAAAAAATCAGTTAAGTAATAGGTGATCTTTCACAGAATCCTAAATATTAAAAAATGCTGTAAAAGACTTATTTTACTATTTTTTTGTTTTTCTCCAGTTTTATTAAGGTATATCTGACAAAACAAAAATTGCATATATTCAAAGTGGACAATTTGATATATATATACACTATGAAATAATTAATCAAATTAATACATCCATTACCACACAATTACCATGGGGAGGAGTGGTTTGAGGATCTACTCTCAGCAAATTTCAAAACATTATTTGGATATGTGAATGTGAACTGCATACTAGATGGTAGTGTTAGATTAATGTTAAATTTCCTGAGTGACAAGCCAGGTGCATCTGCCTATAGTCCCAGGTACTCGGGAGGCTGAGGTGGGGGAATCACTTGAGCCCAGAAGTTTGAGGCCAGCCTGGGCAGCATATGAAGACTTCTCAAAAAAAAAAAAAAAATTTCCTGAGTGTAACTTATTTTGCTTATGTCACAGAATGAGCCTGGATCACATATACCTCCTCACATCCTTTCTCTTATTTTTTGAAAATTAAGGTATAATTTATTTACAATGAAATGCACAGATCTTAAGTGTAGTAAGTTTAATGAGTTTTGACAAATACATATCAAGACGCATAGCATTTCCAACACCCCCAAGTTTCCTTGTGCCGCTTCCTAGTCAATCCCCACCTCTGTACTACCTCTGCCCTCCCTCCACTAAGGCAATCGCTGTTCTGATTTCTATTGCTATAAATTACTTTTGCCTGTTCTTGGGCTCATGTAAATGAATCATACGTATGTGCTCCTTCACATCTGGCTTCTTTCACTCAGTCTAATGTTTATGATACTCATCCGTGTTGCTACATACCATACATCAGCAGTTTCATTATTTGTTACTACAGAGTAGTGTTGATATACGACCATTTGTTTATTCTCTTGTTGATGGACATTTGGGTTATTGCCAGAGTTTGACTATTATGAATAAAGTTATTATGAACATTCTTGTACAGGATACCTTTTGTAGACATGCTTTGATTTCTCCTATGTAAATACCTAGGAGTAAAACTGCTGAATCGTAAGATGAATCAAAATTTAACTTTATTTTAAAAAAAATGCCAAACAGATTTCCAAAGATTTACACTCCCAAGAGCATTGTATGAGATGTACAGTTAATTCACTGATACTTGGTCAGTCTTACTTTAGCCATTCTAGTGGGAAGGTAATGGGATCTCATTGTGGTTTTAATTTTCATTTGCCTAGTGACTAAAGATTTTGACCATTTTTTATGTGCTTATTGGCCATACTTGTATCTACCTTTTGAAGTATCCAAGTCTTTCATCCATTTTTTAATTGAGTTATTTGTCTTTTTAAAATTATAGTTGTAGGAATTCTTTATTCTGGACTCTTTCTGATATTGATCATGGGCATGTATTACTTTTACAAATACATTTTAAATATTTTTATTTGAAAATAAGTTCTGGCCAGGCGTGGTGACTCACATCTGTAATCCTAACACTCTGGGAGCCTGAGACGGGTGGACTGCTCAAGGTCAGGACCTGTTTGAAACCAGCTGGAGCAAGAGTAAGACCCCATCTCTACTAAAAAATAGAAAGAAATTAATTCGCCAACTAAAAGTATATAGAAAAAATTAGCCAGGTATGGTGGCGCATGCCTGTAGTCCCAGCTACTCAGGAGGCTGAGGCAGAAGGACTGCCTGAGCCCAGGAGTTTGAGGTTGCTGTGAGCTAGGCTGATGCCACAGCACTCTAGCCCGGGCAACAGAGTGAGACTCTATCTCAAAATAAAAAAAAGAAAATAAGTTCAAATTTACAGAAAAGCTGCAAGAGTAAAATGGCACAAAGAAAACTTGCCATGTACTTTTTACCAATATTCACCTATTAATTAATGCAAGTATCTTTAAAATGCATAAGTATATTTGTTTGGCAAGGCAACTGGAAAAGAGGCCAGTGATGAATTAAAAAAAAAAAAAAGCAACCATCAGTAATAAATATACCTAAATAAAATACTCTCCCATAAGTCAGAAGTTTTAAAAAATAAAAGGGGCCAGGCATGGAGGCTTATGCCTGTCACCCCAGAGTTTTGGGAGGCCCAGGAAGGATGATCGCTTGAGGCCCAGAGTCTGACACCAGCCTAGGCAACATAGCGAGATCCCACTGCTATAAAAAATTTTCAAAAAAAATTAGCCAGGCATGGTGGTGCACACCTGTAGTCCCACCTCCTAGGGTAGCTGAGGCGGGATAATTGTTTGAGCTCAAGAGTTCCAGGCTGTAGTGAATTGCCACTGCAGCCACTGGGTGACAGCCAGACCCTGTCTCTAAAAAAAATAAAAGGCACTGTGAATGTAACAAGCCCCAGATTTGAATAAAACAGAATAATATTTAACTGATAAAGTTTAAACTACCCAAGATAACATTCTCAAATTTAAAAAATAAGCAAAATCTCAGGTATACTTTTCCTTTATGAGTCTGATAAACCCTTCCTAAGAAATGACTACTGTCTTTTAGAAGGCTGATTTGAACATTATTTAATATAAATTATTAAAAAGAACACACTTGGGAGGCCAAGGTGGGCAGACTGCTCGAGGTCAGGAGTTCGAAACCAGCCTGAGTAAGAGCAAGACCCTGTCTCTACTATAAATAGAAAGAAATTAATTGGCCAACTAATATATATAGAAAACTTAGCCAGGCATGGTGGTACATGCCTGTAGTCCCAGCTACTCGGGAAGCTGAGGCAGTAGGATCGCTTGAGCACAGGAGTTTGAGGTTGCTGTGAGCTAGGCTGACGCCACGGCACTCACTCTAGCCTGGACAACAAAATGAGACTCTGTCTCAAAAAAAAAAAAAAAAGTACACACTGACCATTCAACAGTATACTAGAGTTCCTAACCAATGCATAATAAAAAGAAATAAGAGATTAGAAGAGACAAGAGTCACAATTTCAGACAGTATAATTATCCACATCAAAGATCCAAAAGACTCAGAGCTAATAAGAGAATTTCAGCCAGGTTGTGACATTTAAGATCGCATTTTGAAAATCAACTGATCTTAACATAACAGCAATAACATCACCAATTAGAAAATGTAAAACAACAAAGAACACAAGTTACCTGGGGATACACTGCACAAAAGAAATATAATCATTTTATGAAGAAAACATAAAACTTTATTGAGAAAGGTATAAACCTAAATAAATGGAGAGCTACGTTCTTAAGATTCGAAATTGTAAAGATGTCAATTCTTCCCAAATTGATTTGCAGACTCAATCCAAACAAAATTCTCAACATGATTTTTTGTACAACTTGACTCTACATGGAAAAGCAAAGGGCCACAAATAACCAAAATACTCTTGAAAAATAAGATGAAAGACTTGCTTTTCATAAGGCTCTAGTAATGAAATTAGATTAGCGGTTGCTAGGGGATAACAGGAAGAGTGAATGGGGACTTTGCTAAAAGGTACTGGGTTTCTTTTTGGAGTGATGAAAACATTCTGGAATTAGTTTATGGTGATGGTTGCATAACTTTAGGAATATACTAACAGCTACTGAATTGTACAGTCTGTAAATTAAATCCCAATAAAAATGGGTAAAAAATGGCTTACTAAATTGAACT
Source organism: Mirza zaza (assembly GCA_008750895.1). Classification (NCBI taxonomy): domain Eukaryota; kingdom Metazoa; phylum Chordata; class Mammalia; order Primates; family Cheirogaleidae; genus Mirza; species Mirza zaza. The sequence goes on from VSMD01087838.1 coordinate 26,704, forward strand.
GACAGTTCTAAAAATGTGAATGAATTTACTCAAAGAAAAATACACAAAAACATTAAAGTGTACAAAAAGGTTATAGATTCAAAATCAAAACTGAACTTTGGAAAACTGTGGCTAAAATGATCCATTAATGATGTTTTAATTTTGTTATGTAAATCCTAAAGAAAAATTAAAACTAGTAATTTTCACGTATGCTTGACAAAAAGCTTCATTATTTTTAAAAACACGATGTAAAAAAATTATATTGAATTTGAAATCCATTTGCATTACCACAAGCAATTTCACTATCACAGCTGTCAAAAAAAGAAAAGGAAGAACTGTTATTTAAAAATTGAACACACTCTTGGAATATGGTTTAAAGAAAAGAAACTGCCTGAGTCTCATTAATGACAAGAAAGGAGTTTCCAGCCGGGCTTGGTGGCTCACGCCTGTAAATCCTAGCACTCTGGGAGGCCAAGGCGGGAGGATCGCTCAAGGTCAGGAGTTCAAGACCAGCCTGAGCAAGAGTGAGACCACGTCTCCACTAAAAATAGAAAGAAATTAACTGACCAACTAAAAATATATAGAAAAAACTAGCCGGGCATGGTGGTGCATGCCTGTAGTCCCAGCTACTCGGGGGGGCTGAGGCAGAAGGATTGCTTGAGCCCAGGAGTTTGAGGTTGCTGTGAGCTAGGATGATGCCAGGCACTCTAGCCTGGGCAACAGAGTGAGATGCTGTTTCAAAAAAAAAAGGAGTTTCCATCAACCAGAGATAAATTCTTGTCTATAATTTGTCACCTACACCTGCAAGCAAAGTTTCTTCTAATGGTGTCCACAGGCCCACAATCACTCATCTGAAACCCTTGGGCCAGGTGTTTTAGAATATAGAATTTCTTGAATTTTAGAATGGTAATATAGTGCATATATTGTATATTACCACCACCAGCAACCCATACAAACACATTAATATTTTTTGAAATGAAATGTATATACATACCAAATGCAATAAATAGGCTAAATTAGCCTTGTCAGTCTAGATCAGAGTTTTGCTACCAGATGAGTTTAGGCAGGTCAGGTTTGATTATCAAATGAGTCAGGAAAAAAAAAACCTTCAGTTTTCAAAATATTTTGGATTTCAGAATTGTTAATAAAGGATTACAGACCTGTATGAGGGATGTGAAGAGCTCACCATTAAAAAACACAAAGAATTACAAATAGACATTTTAAGCATAAAATTTGATATTATGATCATAAAAAAGCATATTTCTCAAAAAAAATTTTTTTTAAGATTTAGAAGTTTTGTAATTCTACTTTTCTCATCATGGTTACAAAATGTAAAGAATAAAAGTTAATGAAATATTTCACTAAGTCCCATAGAGAGAGGCTCCAAATCACACTTCCATTTCACCCAACCATGCCATAGTATGAAAAGGTAAGGAAATAGTTCCCTAGATAAATTCTCACATATTTGCACATGGAGACTTCAAGTAAAAGGATGACTGTTGCAGCAATGTTTGTAATAGCAAACAACTGGAAAATCTCCATAAAAGGGGACTGGATAAATAAAATGAGGTGTATTGATATGACACACTTTAAACATTAAAGAGAATAAAAATACACCTATATAAACAAACAGGCCACACACTTTTCATGAACACATATGAACAGGAAGGATGCACATTAAATTAATGACAATGTTGCTACTGGGAAGAAACAAGGACCACAGGCCTAGGTGGCAGGCAGAAGGGTGGGGTTTGGCAAAGAAGTCAAGGGTATTTCCCACTTTCTCTGTGCAGAAGGTTGAGGTTCTATATTTAAACATGGCAAAATAGAAGTTGGTTAAGGAGTATAAAAATTAAGTTAGAAGGAATAAGTACTAACATTTGATAGTAGAGAAATCATAGTTAAAAATAATTTATTGCATATTACAAAATAATTAGAAGAACTGCAATGTTCCCAACACAAAGATAAATGTTTAAACTGATAGATATCCCAATTACCCTGATTTGATCATTACGCATTGTATACACATATCAAAATATCACATGTACCCACCACACACAAAATATGCATAACTGTTACATATCAATTAACTTTTTTTTTTTTTTGGAAACAGAGCTCACTCTGTTGCCCTGGCTAGAATGCAGTGGTGTCATCATAGCTTACTGCAATCTCAAACTCCTGGGCTCAAGTGATCCTCCTGCCTCAGCCTCCCAAGTAGCTGAGACTACAGACACATGTCACCATGCCTTAGCTAATTTTTTCTATTTTTAGTAAAGACAGGGTCTTGTTCTTGCTCAGGCTGGTCTCAAACTCCTGAGCTTAAGCAATCCTCCTGCCTTGGCCTCCCAGAGTGCTAGGATTACAGGTGTGAGCCACCATGCCTGGCCTCAATTAAAAATTGTTATAAATGTGATTTGTTGGGAGGGACAATAAACATGGCAAAACAAACACAGCTTCTCTGCATCCTCCTGAAATGTCATTATGATAGCTACAAGGAAATAATAAAGGTATAAATGCACAAAGATAAAGGGGGAGGAAAAGGGCAGTAGATGAGGGATATCAACAGAAACATGGAAGATGGATAGTAGGAAGATAAAAAGTAATTGACTCAGCAAGGAAAGAAAGGTGAAATCCAAGACTGCAGAGGGAAAAGCCCAAAAAAAGCAAGCCAGTTCTGCAAAACCCCATAGGGGGAAGGGACTGGAGGTACCAGGAACCACTGCAGACAGAGGTGAGTCATGGGGCTAAGAAGAGGAGAACTGATTCAAACTCTAGACAAGAAGTTAGACCCCTCAAGTCTCCTCCTTGTCCTTACACAGACAATACAGTCTTCTCCAGCTTCAAATGAAAACAGATTTATATTCTGGTTAGACTGAATCAGAAAAGTTCTGGAATAGAAGAACTTACAATGAAAAATATCAGACAAGTCCAAACTGAGGAACTTTCCACAAAATAAATGGTCTGTAGTTTTTAAAAAAAAAAATTAAGCCATAAAAGACAATGTTAGCAGAAGTTTTCCAGATTAAAAGAGAGAGGCTTGACAACATATGCACCATCCAGGTCCTCAACCAGCATATTGTTTTATATTGGTATTAGAAAATAATAGGTATAATTTAAAGTATGCAAATTGGACAGTAAGTAGTACTATGTCAATTGTCTCATAATGATAACTGCAGTGTGATTATGAAAAAGAATGTCCTTATTTTTAATAAGTATTTAGAGATAAAGGGGCATTATTGCCTGTATCATACTCTAGTCTAGAAGAAAAATAATTCATAGATAGAATAATAAATGTGATAATGTCTGAAATTATGTGAAAACTACAAGTTTTTTTTTTTTTAAATCAACTATATAACTGCTAAAGCAAAAAGCTGGGAACAAAACTTAAAAGCCAATTCCATTTACAATAGCACCCAAAATAAAAAGACTTGAGAAAAAGAAAATTTTTTTTTAAGACAGAGTCTCACTCTGTTGCCCGGGCTAGAGTGAATGCTGTGGCATCAGCCTAGTTCACAGCAACCTCAAACTCCTGGGCTCAAGCAATCCTCCTGCCTTAGCCTCCCAAGTAACTGGGACTACAGGCATGTGGCACCATGCCTGGCTAATTTAATTTTATGTGTATACACACACACACACACATATATATATTTTTTAGTTGTCAAACTAATTTCTTTCTATTTTTTTTTTTTAGTAGAGATGGGGTCTCGCTCTTGCTCAGGCTGGTCTTGAACTCTTGAGCTCAAATGATCTGCCTGCCTCGGCCACCCAGAGTGCGAGGATTACAGGTGTAAGCCACCACACTCAGCTGAGAAAAAAATTTTAAGACAGTCAGGTGCTCAATGGAAACTATAAAACAGTGCAAAGAAAAATTAAAGACCTAAATAATAGGTACAATGTATTCATGGATTAGAAAAATCAATGTTAAGATGTCAGTTCTCCCTAAACTGACTTACACATTGAACACAATCCCAATGGCCTTTTTCTTTTCTTGGTAAAAACTGACAAGCTGATTCTAATGTATATGCAATGGATCTGGAATAGTCTAAACAATCTTAAGAATAGAGTACAACTGCATATCCATACACAGACACACAATTGATTTTTTTTTTTTTTTTTTTGAGACAGAGTCTCACTCTGTTGCCCAGGCTAGAGTGAGTGCCGTGGCGTCAGCCTAGCTCACAGCAACCTCAAACTCCTGGGCTCAAGCAATCCTGCTGCCTCAGCCTCCCGAGTAGCTGGGACTACAGGCATGCGCCACCATGCCCGGCTAATTTATTTTTTGTATATATATATTTTAGTTGGTCAATTAATTTCTTTTAATACATAATTCTGAACTAGATCCTTTAGGCATAAAGGACATTACATGGACAATTAGCAAAACTTTAATGGAATCTGAAGATCACATGGTAATAACGACTCACTGTAATTTTCTGAGTCTGACGGACGTATTGTAGACATGCAGCAAGCAGAATGTGCTTAACTGTAAGACAAAAACACTAAAGTATTAATGCTAAAGTATTAAGGGGTAATAGTGCTCTAAACTGGTTCATGAAAAAATGTTCTTCGTACTATACTTAAAAGTTTTCTGAAAGCTTATAATTGCTGCAAAATAAATTACTTTTTTTTTTTTAGTGATCATTAGTGTATTATAAAAGAGAGACATGGAAATTATTTACATGATGAAAGATTTCAGAACTTCAGTGGAATGAGCTTCATGTCAATGCCATTTCAATAGTGATTTATTTCAGTCCACATACTTTCCAAGAATGTCACCATCTCTAAATAAGAAATAATCCTTGTCATCTAGAACTACTTTGGTGCCTCCATATTGTGGGAGAAGGACTTTGTCTCCAACTTTCACACTAACTGGTTGAATCTCTCCACCCTTTCCTTTAGAGCCCGATCCAACAGCCACTACTGTTGCTTGCAACACTTTTCCTTGAGATTTTTCTGGAAGCATAATGCCTCCTTTGGTTACAGTTTCAGCTGCACTCCTTTCAACCAATACCCGGTCAAAAAGCGGAAGAAACTTTCTAAATGCTTGTCCTGCCATGACTCCCGCTGCCGCTGCAAGTACTCTGCTCTCGTGCACCTACTTTTTAAATGGACAAAATACTTTAATAGACAATTCATATAAGATAAAATGGTCAATAAGTATATGAAAAGGTATAATATTCATTATCAGAGAAATGCATGAGATATGAATGAGATAAAATGATGATATGAAAAGAAAACATGGTTATTTATATAGATTAATGCATGTAATATTATAAAATTCAACATACATACACATAATGAAAACTATCAGTAAACTGGGAATAGAAGAAAACTTCCTCAACCAGATGAAGAGTATCTACAGAATAACTATAAATAACATCATACTAACGGTGAAAGACTAAGCCCTTTCCCTCTGAGACTGGGAACAAGGGAAGGATGTCCACATTCATCATTCCTATTCAACAAAGCAACTGAAATTCTAAATAATATAAATTATACACAAATGTTCCTAGTAGCTTTATTTGTAATAGGCCCAAACTGAGAACAACTCAAATCTTCTTCAATGGAAGAATGGATAAACAAACTGGTATACCCAAGAAAGGAGTATTACTTAGTAATAAAAAAGAACAGTGTTGATACACACAACTTGGATAGATTTCAACAGCATTATGCTGAGTGAAAAAAGCCAATCTCAGCCGGACAAGGTGGCTCATGCCTGTAATCCTAGCACTTTGAGAGGCCAAGTGGGATGATCACTTGAGTTCAGGAGTCAAGACCAGCCTAAGCAAGAGTGAGACTCCAATTCTACTAAAAATAAAAAAATTACCCAGCTGTAATGGTGCTCGCCTGTAGTCCCAGCTACTCGGGAGGCTGAGGCAGGAGGATCACTTGAGCCCAGGGGTTTGAGGTTGCTGTAAACGAGGCTGATACCACAGTACTCTAGCCTAGACAACAGAGCAAGACTGTCTTAAAAAAAAAAAAAAAAAAAGCCAATCTCAAAAGGTACACATTATATGACTGATTTACAACAATCCTGTCTGATCTGAGGTTTTACTTTCCATGGGTTCAGTTACCCATGGTCAAGTGCAGTCTGAAAATACTATAGTATTTTGAGAGAGAACACATTCTCATAACTTTTATTATAATACATTGTTATAATTGTTTTATTTTATAAGTAACTTTTTTCCTGCCTCTCTATATGCTTGGTAATCTTTTACTTATGCTGAGGAGAATAATCAATTGAAACCAATGCAGAAACAATACAGATGTTAGCATGAATAGACTAGGATGTCACAAGAGTTCTAACTGCCTTCTATATATTCAAAAAGTTAGGTAGAGACATGGAAGATATAAAAAAAAAAGGACTCAAAATTCTAAGGATAAAAAGCATAATATGTAAGATTTTAAAATGCTATATTTGACTAACTTTTTGAAGACACAGAAATAGCTTTCGAATGAAAATTATTTTTATTTGAAAGAATCCAAGAAAATGAAAAGAGAAACAAGAGAAAAAAGAATCCAAAAAATGAAGACTATCAGTGAGAAAAAAGAATCCAAAAAATGAAGACTATCAGTGAGCTGTGATAACTTCAAGCAACCTAACATATAGATAATCAGAGTATCTAATAAAAGGAAAAAGAGAGAAGACAGAAAACAATTTGAAAAAATAATGGCAAAAATTTCCCAAACTTGAAGCAAACCACAAACCCATATATTCAAGAATGTCATTGAATCATAAGCACAAGGAACATGAAGAAAACTGCATATCATAGGAATATCATAATCAAATTGCACAAAACCAGTAATAAAGAGAAAATAATAAAAGCAACCAAAAAAGGGAGGGGGGAAGGCATGCTAAATATAAAAAACAAAAAGCAGATTTCTTGTTGGAAACAAGGCAAGTGAAAAGACAGTGGCACAACATCTTTAAAGTACTGAAGGGGGTGTGTGTGTGGAGGGGACCTGTCAAGTGTGTATTCTTAATACAGCAAAAACATCTCTCAAAAACAAAGCCAGATGCAAAAGCTCACATATTCTATGATTCCATTTACATGAAATATCTAGAATAGGTAAATCCATGCAAATAGAAAGCAGACTGGTGTTTGCCAGAAGCTCATAAATTAGTGGAGAGAAAATGCTTAATGGATATGGGGTTTTCTTTTGATTTGGTAAAGATGATGTTTTGGAACCAGACAGAGATAGTGATTGCCCAACCTTGTTAAAGTACTACTTGACACTTAATTGTTCACTTTAAAATGGTTAATTTTATGTTATGCGAATTTCACCTCAATCTTTAAAAAAGAAACAAACTATTGATTCATGCAACATGGATGAATTTTAAATGTATTTTTCTAAGTTAAAGAAACTGGACCCAAAAGGCTACATAATAGTAACTTTAGAAAACTATGTTTTCACTGGATACTATAAGGCTACAAACAAAAAGATCTATACACAAATACTGTACTAAAATTGGCAAATTTGTTTCACATCTAAGGAAACATGATAACTAAATACAATGTAGTATCCTATACTCGGTATTGTAACAATAAAAAATAACAATGGAGGCCAGGCCGGTGGCTCACACCTGTAATCCTAGGGGAGGCCAAGGCTGGTGGATAGCTCAAGGTCAGGAGTTCTCGACCAGCCTGAGTAAGAGTGAGACCCCCGTCTCCACTAAAAATAGAAAGAAATTAGGTGGACCACTAAAAATATATAGAAAAAATTAGCCAGGCATGGTGGCACATGCCTGTAGTCCCAACTACTTGGGAGGCTGAGGCAGAAGGATTGCTTGAGCCCAAGAGTTTGAGGTTGCTGTGAGCAGGCTGACGCCATGGCACTCTCACTCTAGCCTGTGCAACAGAGTGAGACCGTGTCTCAAAAAAATAAATAAATAAACAAAATAACAGTAGAAAAACCAATGAAATCCAAAGTCTGGAGTTAATAGTGTTGTATCAATATTAATTTATCCTTTTTATTAATAAATGTACCATAATTATGTAAGACATTTACATTGGGGGAAGCTGTGTAAAGGGTATACAGGAGCCAAGCACAGTGGCTCATGCCTATAATCTTGGCACTCTGGGAGGCCAAAGGCAGGAGGATTGCTTGAGCTCAGGAGTTTGAGACTAGCCTGGGCAAGACTGAGACCCCGCCTCCACTAAAAATAGAAAAAATTAGCTGGGCAACTAAAAATAGAAAAAAATTAGCCAACTGTGGTGGTGCATGGATTGCTCAAGGTCAGGAGTTTGAGACCAGCCTGAGCAAGAATGAGACCTCGTCTCTACTATAAATAGAAAGAAATTAATTGGCCAACTAAAAATATATAGAAAAAATTAGCCGGGCATGGTGGCCCATGCCTATAGTCCCAGCTTCTCATGAGGCTGAGGCAGGAGGATTGCCTAAGCCCAGGAGTTTGAGGTTGCTGTGAGCTAGGCTGATGTCACCGCACTCTAGCCCAAGCAACGGAGTGAGACTCTGTCTCAAAAAAAAAAAAAAAAAAAAAAAAAAAAAAAAAAGGTATACAGGAACTCTGTGCTATCTTTGCAACTCTCTTTTATAAATGTAAATTTATTTCTAAATTAAGTTTGTTTTTGTTTTTTTTAACGCTAAACGTATCTATCGCACAACTTGTCCATTCCATGTCTCAGATTTTACCTAGAAGAAATGAAAACATACCCACACAAAGACTTGTACATATATATTCATAACATCTTTATTTGTTATAGTCCAAAACTGGAAAACCCCAAACCAAAACTCACCTGTCCTTCAACAGGTGACTGAATTAAAAAATATGGTTATGTCCACATAATAGAATCTTGCTAAGTGAAAAAGAACTGCCATATATACATAATAGCAATGGATCAATCTCAAAAATCAGCACACTGAGTGAAAAAAGCCATACACACATAGGAAAAAAAGCATATACTATATTGTTTATCTGTGAAATTATAGAATAAGCAAAGATAAATCCATAATGACAGAAAGCAAACAGTTGTATGGAGATGCAGTGAAGAGCAAAATGGACTGCAAAGAAGCACAAGGAAACTTTTTGAGGTGATGGAAATGTATGTTATCTTGCCTGAAGTAGCAATTACATGAGTATATACATTTATGTCAAAACTCATCACATTGGACACTTTAAATACACAGTGCATTCAGTGTATTATATGTAAACTATACTTCAATTTCACTGTATTTCACTTATTTAAATAAAGATGAAAATACTGAATACTGATCCAGACAAAGGTAGACCTAAGTACAGTGAGAGAAGGTATCTGCTATCTACAAAGGAAAGAGGAGGAGGGAGGACAGGGCACCAGTACACAGGAATGAATACCAAGTTAGGAAGAAGGGGTGTAAGGCACTGCTTTTTTCATTTGAAGATGAAAGCACTATTTGACTTCCTAATTTTTTGATAAAAATAAAATTAGAATCAAAGACTTGAAGAAACATGTATCCATCATTCTCAACTCTGGGTGGTAGGCTCATAGTCATCTATTATATTAATTTCTCTGTACTTTTTTTTTATAAAACTCTTTTCTAAATCAAGAGACTTGTTAATAGGAAAAACTGGAATATCAGCCATTTTTCAGATTTCTTATGTGTATCAGTTAATAGAGGTAGTAGATTGCAATAGTCACAACAAATTCCTCTCATTCCCATGTGTGCTGTGCCTCTTTGTCGTAAGACATTGTAGCTCCTCTCAACAATCTTGTTACTGCTCTTGGGACTTGCTCTGTGACCAATGGATTAATGCTAATTTTCTCAACCTTGACACTCTTGGTATTTTGAGTCAGATTAATTCCTTGTTGTAGAGGTCCTGTGCATTGCAGGATGTTTAGTAGCCGTATCTACCTGGCCACATCCCTGGCTGTATCTACCTACTAGATGGCAGTAGCATCCTCCCCAGCACAGTTGTGATAACTAAAGTCACCAGACTGCCAAATGTCTTCTGGGGACAAAACAGTCCTTGGTTGAGAACCACTGCCCTAATGGTATGCAAGCCAAGGCTTGAAAAGCACCTGCACACTGGAGTTTGCCACCTTGCTAACAAGAACCTTGTCACCACTAGCCCACGTGAAGAGGCCTGAGCTAGTCTGCTAGATGATGTGACACATGTGACAGTTTCCCCAAACACTCTAGGCAACAACCAGCCTATTGCCAGATAAGGGAGTGAGGCCATGCTACTACTATCCAGTGTATTAGTGCTATACTGCTGCATAACAAATTATAATACCATAAACTTAGTGGCTTAAAACAACATACATTTATTATCTCAAGTTTCCATGGATGAGAAGTCCAGGCAAATCTGCCCCAACTCAGGGTTTCAAAAGGTTCAAATCAAGGTGTCAACTGGGCTGTTTTCCTTTCTGGAGGCTCAGTAATCTCTCCCAACCTCACATGCTTATTGGTAAAAAATAACTTCTTGCAGTTGTAAGGACTAAGGTCACTTTCTTTTTTTTTTTTTGAGACAGAGTCTCACTCTGTTGCCAGACTAGAGTGAGTGCCGTGGCGTCAGCCTAGTTCACAGCAACCTCAAACTCCTGGGCTCAAGCAATCCTCCTGCCTCAGCCTCCCAAGAAGCTGGGACTACAGGCATGTGCCACCATGCCCGGCTAATTTTTTCTATATATTTTTAGTTGGCCAATTATTTATTTCTATTTTTAGTAGAGACGGGGTCTTGCTCTTGCTCAGGCTGGTTTCGAACTCCTAACCTTGAGCAAACTACCCACCTTGGCCTCCCAGAGTGCTAGGATTACAGGCGTGAGCCACCGTGCCCGGCCTAAAGTCACTTTCTTGTCAGCTGGAGCCTGCATTCAGCTCCCAGGGATCCCAACAGTTCTGCTATGTGGTCCTCTCAAACATGGCAATTTACTTCTTCATAGCTAGCAAGAGAATTACTTACTTCTTCCATCTCTGACCTCTAGATAAAAGGGCTTACCTAATTGGGTCAAGCCCACGCAGGATAAGCTCTATTTGGATAATTTACAGTCAATTGACCGGAACCTTAATTACATCTATGAAATCTCTTTATGTTTGGGTATCCTACAGGTTCCCACCCATACCAGGAAAAAAAGATTATCAAGGGTGTGGGTTAACAGGGACCATCTTAGAAATCTGCCTAACACATCTAGCCACCAGCTGACAACAGAAAGAGCTCAGGCCAGATAATTTGAGCCAGTGTAGACCAGAAGAACATCTCATCAACACAAGGAATGGCAAGTTAAATAAACAAGATTTGTTTTAAAACACCAAGTTTGAGGGTGGTTTGTTACATAGCAATGGCTGATACAAAACACACAAAATAGTTAGCAATACACTGGACGATCAAGAGAGGCTCAAGGGGCCGGGGTCGGTGGCTCAAGCCTGTAATCCTAGCTCTCTGGGAGGCCGAGGTGGGCGGATCGTTTGAGCTCAGGAGTTCGAGACCAGCCTGAGCAAGAGCGAGACCCCATCTCTACTATAAATAGAAAGAAATTAATTGGCCAACTCATATATATAGAAAAAATGAGCCGGGCATGGTGGTGCATGCCTGTAGTCCCAGCTACTTGGGAGGCTGAGGCAGCAGGATTGCTTGAGCCCAGGAGTTTGAGGTTGCTGTGAGCTAGGCTGACGCCATGGCACTCACTCTAGCCTGGGCAATAAAGTGAGACTCTGTCTCAAAAACAAAAAACAAAACAAAGAGAGGCTCAAGGATCCGGCAGAGGTATTTGTACTGACGGGGCCAGTAAACGCAGAATGAAATGTATACACACACATTTTTAATCTAAAGATAAAACAAGAAACTAAGTTTCACTTGTTTAGTATATGAGTTGGATCTTTGTCAATGCCTACATCATAGCCAGTATTCTGAAAATCACTCATTTGTTTTCACCTTTTTTTTACATGTCAACTTAGGTGATTAACAGATTTTATTATCTAATTTTAACCAGGCTTAAAAATATTACAAAGAAAAGGCAGTTTGGATTTAATACTGATAATGCAAGTAAAAGGGACACTAAGAAAACAGTAGAGCTGACTTTTTATACCAAGTAAGTTCATCAGACATGTCACAAGGTAAAATCAATGATGATCAAATTATGCCTGAAAAGAAGTTAGCCCAAAGCATTCAAAATTATATAAGACCAGTTGAAATAAAACATATCCTCTATCTTTTAATAATTCTCCACAAGTGTTAGATAGTTAGTTTTAAATATAGTATAATTTCTTAATGCTCTTAGATTTATGTTTCAGGATATATTACACAATGGACATATATGCTAAATTCACATTAGTAATATGTGACATAATGTATAAACAAATACACAGTGAGAATGATGCAAGTTCAAATTTTTTTTTTTTTACCATCAGGGGAAATAATTTTTTAAAAAGTGAATCCCACTGCTGAAGGCACGAAAGAGCAATGCAGTGACATTATCAGAGTTGTGCTTTGGAATCATTCTGACAGCAATTTGCACACTGCATTAGAGACAGAAAGAGTCTGAAAACAAGAGTGCCAATTAAGAGGCTAATGCAATAGTTAGGCAAGAGGTAATTGCTGCCTGATTAAGAATGTTAGAACTGTAAGGAAAAAGACTGTTATAATAGCATTAAATAAGAATGAATGAAAGAACATACATAGACTACTTTTGTAAAACAAAGAAATGGAAGAAAGCATCTGTATAGCCTTATTAAAACAAAAACAGGAAGGATATACCCCACCTAACTTAAAAGCAAGCCTCAAAAAGATCCATTGCCAATTTATTTACATTCCAAAACAAAGCCAAAAAATATTGACAAAACAAAAATATCCAGAACTCAAAGTAAAATGCACAATGTCATCCAATCAAAAATCATTAGAGTAATCCTAGCACTCTGGGAAGGCCGAGGCGGGTGGATTGCTCGAGGTCAGGAGTTCAAAACCAGCCTGAGCAAGAGTGAGACCCCATCTCTACTATAAATACAAAGAAATTAATTGGCCAACTAGTATATATAGAAAAAATTAGCTGGGCATGGTGACGCATTCCTGTAGTCCCAGCTACTCAGGAGGCTGAGGCAGAAGGATCACTTGAGCCCAAGAGTTTGAAGTTGCTGTGAGCTAGGCTAACGCCATGGCACTCACTCTAGCCTGGGCAACACAGCGAGACTCCGTCTCAAAAAAAAAAAAAAAACAAAAAATCATTAGAAAATGCAAAGAACCAGGAAATCTGAGCCACGTTGACAAGAAAAATAAATACATAGAAACAGACCCCAAAATGACACAAATGACAAAATTAGAAGAGAACATGAGAGCAGTTATTATAACTATATTACATGTGTTTAATGTTGAGCATGTTTAAGCAGAGACATGTGAGATAGTTAAAAAAAAATCCCCACGGAAACTTAACCCTTAGAGATAAAAAGTAGGATGTCTGGATAGGATTAACAGCAGATTTAACACAGCAAAGGAAAGATTAGTGGACATGAAGATATACCAGTAGAAAGCACCCAAAACAAAGAGAATAAAGAGACTATAAAACATAAAGAGCACATCAAAGAGTGGTGGACAAATAAACACGTAATTACAGTCCCCAGATGGGGCTGGGAAGTGAAAAAGAAAAATATCACAAGAAATAATGGCTGAAAATTTACCAAATTTGATCCAAGAAGCTCAAAAACTCAGGCAGGAGAAATAGGCAAACTGCACCAAAGTATTATATAACATTCAAATTGCTGAAAAGCAGTGACAAAAAGGAAATCTTAAAATTAACCAAAAGGGGCAGCCGGGCGAGGTGGCTGACACCTGTAATCCTAGCACTCTGGGAGGCCAAGGCGGGAGGATCGCTCAAGGTCAGAGTTCAAAACCAGCCTGAGCAAGAACGAGACCCCATCTCTACTAAAAATAGAAAGAAATTAATTGGCCAACTAAAAATATATAGAAAAAATTAGCCAGGCATGGTGGTGCATGCCTGTAATCCCAGCTACTCAGGAGGCTAAGGCAGAAGGATCGCTTAAGCCCAGGAGCTTGAGGCTGCTGTGAGCTAGGCTGACGCCATGTTACTCTAGCCTGGGCAACAGAGTGAGACTGTGTCTCAAAAAAAAAAAAAAAAAATTAACAAAAAGGGGCAAAAGAAGATATAACACTTACTGGAGAACAAAGATTAAAATGACACAGCAGATTTCTCATCAGAAATAATGCAAGCTGGAGACAGTGGAGCAACATCTTTAAAGTACATAAAGAAAAAACTGCCAACCTAGAATCCTGTATCAAGAGATAATATCTTTGGCCGGCTGCGGTGGCTCACGCCTGTAATCCTAGCACTCTGGGAGGCTGAGGCGGGCAGACTGCTCAAGGTCAGGAGTTCGAAACCAGCCTGAGCAAGAGCGAGACCCCATCTCTACTATAAATACAAAGAAATTAATTGGCCAACTAATATACATAGAAAAAATTAGCCGGGCATGGTGGCGCATGCCTGTAGTCCCAGCTACTTGGGAGGCTGAGGCAGCAGGATTGCTTGAGCCCAGGAGTTTGAGGTTGCTGTGAGCTAGGCTGACGCCATAGCACTCACTCTAGCCTGGGCAACAAAGCGAGACTCTGTCTCGAAAAAAAAAATATATATATATATATATATTAGAGACAAAAAGGGTCATTTCAAAATGACAAAGGGACCAAATCATTAAGAGGAAGACAATCCTAAATGCTTATGTACCTTATAAGTGAATTTCAAAATACATGAAGCAAAACCTGACAGAACTGAAAGAACAGATAAATCCATAATTATAGATTTTAGTACCCTCTCTCTATAATTGATAAAGTAGATAGAACTGTATTATTGATCTGAAAAAAAATCTCACAGAATCTCACACAAAAAGATAAAGAAATGGAAAACATGAAAGGGAAGTATGAAAGATGGAATGAGAAGTTTTAACACGGTGAAATATAAATACCAGAAGAGGTGGCAGGAAAGGTGATATATTTGAAGACATATTGGCCAAAACTGAAGACATGAGTAATTTACTCAAACATACACTGTGGCAAAACTACAGAATAAAAACAAAAAATATTAAAAGCAACCAAGAAGAGTGACTATAAAGTAATAACAATTATATAGATGAATTCTCAAAAGCAACAACAGATGCCAGAAAACAGGGGAATGACATCTTCCTTTGTCAGAATGAGAGAAAGTTACAGTCAACTACAAATCATTATATATTGATAGCTAAAATGTCATCTGAGAGTAAGGACAAAATAGAGGCCTTAAGCTATACAAAGTAGGTTATTACTTACAGATTCTTACTGAAAAGAACTTTATAAATAACATTCATTAATATGAAAGAAATTCAATACAAAAAGAGGGAATGAGAAGCAAGAAGCAATAGTAAATCAAGAAATTTATATCTCAACATAAATACCAACTTTAAATATTTTTGATTAATGCCTACCTTTGGGAGAATTAAAATGAAGGTGGAACTTCAAAAGTAGAAAATACCATGGAAGACAGGAGGTTAGATATTCAGAACTAAAACACTTTAAAATGTAAGTATAAATATATACCATTCTTATAAACCTAAAAAAAGTAAATTAAATGCAAGAATTGCTCATGAAGAGAAAGAGATATTAACTTTAGACTGCAAGTCGGAAAATCTAAGGCTAAATAGTAGGCTAGAAATAGAATAACTTCTAAGCCAGTAGAGGGGGAAAATGGAATTTTAGAAATTAGCCCATGTTACAACATGGATGAATCTTAAAGAAATTATGCTAAGTGAAAAAAGCCAGTCACAAAAGGATAAATATTGTGTGATTCCACTTATATAAGATACCTAGGATAGTCAAATTCAAGGAGAAAAAAGTAGAATGATGGTTGTCAGGGGCTGGAGGAAGCGGGGAATGAGGAGTTAGTGTTTAATGGGTACAGAGTTTCAGCTACGGAAGATGAAAAGTTCTGGAGATGGATGGTGGTGACAGCTGCACAACAATGTTCATATACTTAATGCCACAAGTGTACACTAAAAATATGGTTAAAAGGGTAATATTTATGTTATGTACATTTACCATAATTTAAAAAAAGATTTAAAAAAAATTAGTCCAATTAAAAGCCAGAAAAGAGGCAACACAAGAAAAAGTATTAAAAGTATTTAAAAAGACAAAAAATATTAGTAATCACAATAAATGTAAATTAATTCTTATTAAAATACCAAAACTCCCAGACTTAATATTTTTAAAATCCAGCTATTGTTTATAAGCAACAGCAAAAGCAATGACAGAGAAAGGTTGAAAGTAAAAAATTTTAGAATAGGGCAACTACATCCTACCCCAAAGACAAAAGAATGTAAAGCACTAGTAGGAATAAAGAAGGACATTAATTAGCAACAAAACAAGCAACCAAAAAGCTGTAACAGTTAAAAACCTGAATACACATTGTGGTAGCTAGTTGCCAAAAATGGCCCCAAGGAATGAAGCTTCCTGGTATTTCTGTTATTGTACAGTCCCCTCCTACTGAATCTGGGCTGATCCCTCGATCTGCTTTACACAACATACTATGGGAAAAGTAACACTGTGCCAGTCCTACACCTGAACGTTAAGAATGCCTCACAGCTTCTGCTTTTGCACTTTTGAGAACCCTGAGCTGCCATATATAAGAAAGTTGAATACCCCTGATGGAGAAACTGTGGTAAAAGGAGAAGCCTCAAGACCACACAGACAGGAAAGCCCAAGCATCCCAGCAAAGCCCTGCCTTCTCTACATCTCTGCCAAAATACCAAACATACGTGAATGGTCTTGAACTTCATTTCAATCTAATTCAGTCATCTGCAAGCTGAGAATGCCTGCAAACTCAGATGAAGAAGCACCCTACTGAGCTCAGTCAACATGACAATACAGCTGTTGTTTTAAGACACTAAGCTTTGGGGTGGTTTACTATGCAATAACATGTCACTAAAAACAAATAACATAGCCTTAAAAATATAAAGAATTGTCTGATCTCCATGAGAAACTGACAAATTCACATTTAAAGGGCAATATTTCTCAAGTTGATACATCAGGTAGATTAAAAAATTAGAGGTACAGAATATTTTTCCTTAAAAAGCTCAATTGATAAATGTGTATACAGAATACTATGACACAGAAAGACAAACAGAGAATAGACATACTATTAACGGAGACCTTCAACATTTAAAAAAAAACTGACCATACATTAAGCCAGAAAAAGTTTTTGACTATTACAGCTTTTTGGATGCTTCCTTTATTGCTAAATAATGTCCTCCTTTAACCCTACCAGTGCTTTAAATTCGTTAGTCTTTGGGGTAGGATATGGTTGCCCTATTCTCTTAAAATGTTTTACTTTCAACCTTTCTCTGTCATTGCTTTTTTTTTTTTTTTTTTTTTGAGACAGAGTCTCACTTTGTTGCCCAGGCTAGAGTGACTGCCATGGTGTCAGCCTAGCTCACAGCAACCTCAAACTCCTAGGCTCAAGCAATCCTTCTGCCTCAGCCTCCCAAGTAGCTGGGACTACAGGCATGCGCCACCACGCCCAGCTAATTTTTTTGTATATATATTTTTAGTTGGCAATTAATTTCTTTCTATTTTTAGTAGAGACGGGGTCTCACTCAGGGTGGTTTCGAACCTCAAGCAATCCTCCCGCCTTGGCCTCCCAGAGTGCTAGGATTACAGGCGTGAGCCACCGCGCCCGGCCTCTGTCACTGCTTTTGCTATTGCTTACGAACAATAGCTTACAAATCATCTCGCTAATAATGATTTAATAAAATGGGTAAAATGGGAAGAAGAAACACAATATACTGTATATTTGGGAACTTTTTTAAAAAATCACTTTAATTCATGAATTAAATAAGATTTCATAATAGAAATCTCAAAATATTTATAACTGAAGAAATATAAAAGTATACATGTCAAAACTTGTGGGGTCGAGGTGGGAGGATCGCTGAAGGTCAGGAGTTCGAAACCAGCCTGAGCAAGAGTGAGATCCCGTCTCTACTAAAAACAGAAAGAAATTGGCCAACTAAAAGTATACAGAAAAAATTAGCCAGGAATGGTAGCGCATGCCTGGAGTCCCAGCTACTTGGGAGGCTGAGGCAGAAGGATTGCTTGAGCCCAGGAGTGTGAGGTTGCTGTGAGCTAGGCTGACGCCACGGCACTCTAGCCCAGGCAACAGAGTGAGACTCTATGTCAAAAAAAATAAGTAAATTTAAAAAGCCCTATAGACTTATATTTGAATTGGAATTATCTGTCAATAAGTATTTTATCTTAAAAAAAAAATACACAGGCTGGGCGCGGTGGCTCACGCCTGTAATCCTAGCTCTCTGGGAAGCCGAGGTGGGCGGATCCTTTGAGCTCAGGAGTTCAAGACCAGCCTGAGCAAGAGCAAGACTCCATCTCTACTATAAATAGAAAGAAATTAATTGGCCAACTAATATATATAAAAAAAAAATTAGCCCGGCATGGTGGCACATACCTGTAGTCCCAGCTACTTGGGAGGCTGAGGCAGAAGGATTGCTTGAGCCCAGGAGTTTGAGGTTGCTGTGAGCTAGGCTGACGCCACGGCACTCACTCTAGCCTGGGCAATAAAGTGAGACTCTGCCTCAAAAAAAAAAAAAAAAAATACACAAATAGACATCCTAAAGTGGCCATGATAGATTAATAATTGCCAAATTTGCCCTCCCACTATAACTATCTAAGAAAGTGGACAAAACTTGCAAAACAACTATTTTCAACATTAGAGAACAGGCAGCACAAGACTGTAATCCTGAAGAGAAGAAAAACAACTATTTTCAACATTAGAGAACAGGCAGCACAAGACTGTAATTCTAAAGAGAGGAAAAACAAATAAGCTGAGTCCTACACCATGGCCCTGCCTGGAGGCACAATTGGACTACAGAGAAGAAAGGGGGATCCCAAGCAGAGCAAAGCAGTTTTTCAGAGCTGAGACAGGCAACCAGGCTGAGATGGCTGGAAGTTGCAAAGGAGAGTATCCAGAGAGGAGGGAACTGTGCAGAAAAGACCTCCAGAAATCTGTATAGGGTCTCTTCATAAGAACAGGGTGAAAATCCACGAGACTGGGCAATCAATGGCCAAATAATTCCTAGAGTGAGCAGAAGGCATAGAGTTTGTAGCCAGCCAGAGTGAAGGGACACTGCTGAACATCTTGGGCATTTGGTAGAGACTCCAGAATGGAAATACCTTAGTATTTCAGTTAAACTATTCCTAGACTAAAGGCTATTCTAGACCTGCCCTTGGGAGGCTGAGGCAGGAGGATACTTGAGCCCAGGAGTTTGAGGCTGTAAGTGCGCTATGACTACACCAATGAATAGCTGCTACGCTCCATACTGGCAACATAGTGAGAACCCTGTTTCTAAAAAATATAATAACGGCTGAAAATATTTCAAATTTGACCCATAGATCAGAAAGGTTCACCAAGGTACATTATAATCAAACTGTCAAAACCTAACATAAAGAGAAAAATCTTATACCACAGAAAAAAGAGGAACAAATATTAAGAATCACTAGACTTTTTTGGCCGGGCGAGGTGGCTCACACCTGTAATCCTAGCACTCTGGGAGGCCGAGGCGGGAGGATTGCTTGAGGTCAGGAGTTAGAAACCAGCCTGAGCAAGAGTGAGACCCCGTCTCTACTATAAATAGAAAGAAATTAATTGGCCAATTAATATATATAGAAAAAAATTAGCCGGGCATGGCAGCGCATGCCTGTAGTCCCAGCTACTCGGGAGGCTGAGGCAGGAGGATTGCTTGAGCCCAGGAGTTTGAGGCTGCTGTGAGCTAGGCTGACGCCACGGCAGTCACTCTAGCCTGGGCAACAAAGTGAGACTCTGTCTCAAAAAAAAAAAAAAACTAGACTTTTTGTCAGAAACTATGCAAACCAGAAGACAAAAGATTCTTTAAATGCTGATAAAGAAAAAAAAAAAAAAAACACAAACTTTCAACCTAAAATTCTGCATCTTAGAAAAATATCCTTAAGGCAAAATAAATGCTTTTTCATACACAGAAAAGCTGAGAGAATCTGTCACGACAGACCTGTACTGTAAGTGTTTAAGGTTATTTATTGAAAGAAAGGACAGAAATGTAGATCTCTGTAAAGGAATGAAGAATATCAGAAATGGTAAATATATGAAGAAAATAAAACTTTCCCTCCTGTTTTTAAATTTCTTTAAAAGAATTATTCAAAGGAAAAATAGTAATAATGTTCTATGACATATATAACCAGAGTAGAAGTAAAATCTATGAAAGGATTAACACAAAGGCCAAGACAGGGTAAAAGAAAAAATACTATCCTAAGGATACAACATTTTAAGTGACATGATATAATACTATTTAAAAGTAGTCTGTTATTAGTTACATTTTGTAAAAGATAAAGTGACTTCTGAAAAAGATAAAAAGTCAGCTTGGGAGGTGGGGCCAAGGGCAATACACGTAACCTTAACATTTCTACCCCCATAATATGCCAGGGGAAAAAAAGTAATTAAAAGGACTTTTCAAAAGAAAATGCAAAGCTTAAAAAAAAAAGAGAGAGAGAGATAAAGTCAATTAGCTAATAGTGGTGACAAAGGGGAATACTAAATAAAAAATAACTACATGGTAGACTTAACCCAACCATACCAATAATTACATTAAATGTACATGGTCAAAGCATCCCAATTTAAAAAAAGGAAATTTATTAGACTGGATAAAAAAGTCAAGATCCTTGCAGAGTGAAGCTCAAGAAAAAAAAAAAAGTCAAGATCCAACAACAAATATAAAGAAATTTTAAATATAAAGACAGATTAACAGAAAAAGGATGGATAAAAATACACTACACAAAAACTAATCATTAAGACAGACAGATTGGCTATAGCAATACCAAAGTTGATTTCAGAAAAAATAATGTTGCCAGGAAGAGCAGAAATTTTACTAGAAAACAAAAAAACCCTGAGTCTGGGTGCAGTGGCTCACACCTGTAATCCCAGCACTTTAGGAGGCCAAGGCAGAAAGATCACTTGAGGCCAGGAGTTTGATACCTGAGCAACACAGTGAGACCATGTCTCTACAAAAAATAAGAAAAATCACTTGAGCCCAGGAGTTTGAGGCTGCAATGAGCTATGATCGTGCCACTGCACTCCAGCCTGAGTAACAGAGTGAGACCCTGTCTCTAAAAAAATAAAAATAAAAACTAAACTTTGAGGCCGAGCGCGGTGGCTCACGCCTGTAATCCTAGCTCTCTGGGAGGCGGAGGTGGGCGGATCATTTGAGCTCAGGAGTTGGAGACCAGCCTGAGCAAGAGCGAGACCCCATCTCTACTATGAATGGAAAGAAATTAATTGGCCAACTAATATATATAGAAAAAATAATTAGCCGGGCATGGTGGCACATGTCTGTAGTCCCAGTTGCTTGGGAGGCTGAGGCAGCAGGATTGCTTGAGCCCAGGAGTTTGAGGTTGCTGTGAGCTAGGCTGACGCCACGGCACTCACTCTAGCCTGGGCAATAAAGTGAGACTCTGTTTCAAAAAAAAAACTAAACTTTGAATGTAAGATGATGAAGCCACTTAAAACAGCTTGGCTGTTTCTAAAAAGTCAAACAGAAATTACCACACAACACACCAAGATTTCACTCCAAGATATTTACCCAACAATAATGAAAATGTATGTCCACACACAGAGACTTGTATGCAAATATTCACAGCAGCATTACTCATAACAGCCAAAAGGAGGAAATAATCCAAATGTCCATCAACTGAGGAACGGATATGCAAAATGTGGTACATATATAAAATGGGATACTATTCAGCAATATAAAGACATGAACTGCTGATACACAGAACAGCATGCCATACGTGTTGCAGCTGACTAAATCTCAACTACCTCACACTAAGTGAAGGAAGCTGGACTGAAAGGATTATATAATGTATGATTCCACTTATATGACATTCCTGAAAAGGTAGTACTGCAGGCACAGAAAACAAATCAATGGTCACCAGGAGCTGGGGGGTGGAGAGAGGGGCTGACTACAAAAGGGTACAGGGGAAGTTTCTGGAGCAGTGGATCTGCTCTGTACCTTAATTATGATGATTACATATCTGTTAAAAAAAAAAAAATCACAGGACTATACACTAAAAAGTATGAATTTTACTATAACAAACATACAACTGAATTTTAAAGGTGGAGAGAGGAGCATGTTAACATCAATAGACAATATACGACTTAGGATTTTTTGACTTTACAATGACGTGAAAGTGATATGCATTCAGTATAAACCATACAACCATTCTGTTTTTCACTTTCACTACAGTATTCAATAAATTACATTATGAAATAGGCTTGGTGTTAGATCACTTTGTCCACTGTAGGCTAATAAGTGTTCTGAGCATGTTTAACGTAGGTTAGGCTAAGGTAGGATGTTTAGTAAGCTAAGCATATTAAATTCATTTTCAACCTATGCTATTTTTAACTTATGATTGGTTTATTGGAATATAACCCCATCATAAGTCAAGGAGCATCTGTACTAGGGTAACTGCATTCAAGCCACATATGGGATACATTTAAATAGCACTGTTAAAATACCATATATAATATCAAACAAATTTTTAAAAATCACAGAACCGTACACTCATACACTAAAAAGGGTAAATTTTATTATATATAAATTATGTCAATTTAAAAACTGAGGAAAAAAAACAAAAGATATTATTTTGCACTCAATTCTCACACTATAGAAAAACAGACATTCTCATATACTGCTAAAAGGACTGTAAATTCATACAATCATTTTGAAAAACAGCTACTACCTAATAATGACAATCAGATGAAAATGCCACTACTCAGTTTTACTCCCAGCAAAACACACACCCTAGTGCACAGGAGAAGCCAAGGAACGAACGCATCAGAACACATGTACACGAGCACTCAATGTGGCACTGTTTGATTATTACAGCAAGAACTAGAAACAACCCAAGTATATGCTGAGTGCAAAACAGGCAAATCATAATGCATTTATAAAATAGCATGCAACACGAAATATAATTAAATGCACCAACACAGATTAAGCTCAGAAACGATAAGCAAAAGTATCAAGTCAGAGAAAAATATATCTAGTATGATTCTATTCACATAAAAATATTTTTTAAGGTAGGGAAAATTAAGTAACATATTATTTAGGCCTTAAACTTCAGTAATACACATGTGTGGGGTAAAAAGCAAAATAATCATTAATATGAAAATCTGAATAGTACTGATAGTTATCTTCAGCAGGGAAGGGAAGGAAAATGCTCACAGACTTTAAGAGTGTAAAGGATGTCCTATTCTTAAGCTGGATGTTGGATGCAAGGGTGAGCAATTTTTTAGCTATTATTCTTTAAAAGAATAAAAACTTTGTATATACTCTCTTTTAAAAATTATTTCACAAGAAAAGTAAAAACAATATATTCCCACAATAAAAAACGCACAATGCCCAGTAGGTCTTACAGGCATGTTCTACCAAAAAGAATAAATAATCTCTACTTAAAGAGACCACTACAGAGAATCAAGAGAGAAAAAACAGCACAGCTTGTTCTGTTGCCAAATCTGGACAAGGTTTAAAATTGGAGTATCACAGACATGTCATTTATGAAGACAGATGCAAAAATCCTAAATAATTTATGATCTAAGTCTAGCAATATATATTTAAAAAGAAAACCATCTGAAGTGATATCAAACTAAAATAAATAAATAAAATAATCCCATTTATCCAAATGAATAAAAATTTCATTTACTTGCACAAATATTTTATTGAGTGCCTACCTTTTTCCTAGGATCTGAAGAGGTAAGAATAACTAAAATTAAAAATCCCTCCCCTAGAAGAGCTTATGTTCTAGTCAAGGCAGACAGACAATAATAATAAAAAATATGTATACAAAATATAGTGTATTAGTGACAAAACCCAATGTGAAAAACATGTAAGTCAAGGAACAGGTAACCTGGGTATGCTAAGCGGGGTGTGCAGGGGACAAGGTGGGATTTGAGCAAAGACTTGAAGGAGATGCAGGAGCAAGGCATGCAGGCATTTGGGGCAAGGTTTCAGACAGATGGATCAGCAAGGGCAGAGCCTTGAGAGGAGCAGTGCAGCATGTTCAAGCATCACCAAGTAGGCCAGTGCATTTATGGAGCAGAATGAACCAGATAGAGAGTGTCACATGAAAAGGGCTGAAAGTGAGGGTGGGAGGCATATCGAATAAGGGCATAGCAAGCCACTCAAAGGATTCTGGCCTTTATTCTAAGTGCAGGGGAGGAATGGAGTAAGACTAGAGGGCTTTGAACAGACAAGTGACATGATCTGACTGACATTTTAAAAAAATCTCTTCAGTGTTGAGAAGGAAAGTGGCAAGAATGGAAGCAAGGAGACCTGTTAGGAAGCTGCCATAATAATCTAGAAGAGATGACGGTGGCTTAAACCAGGCTAGTAGCAAAGGGAGTGGTAAAACGGGATATATTCTAAAAGTAGAACCAACAGGATTTATTGATGATTACATGTGCCATGAGAGCAAAAGAGCTGACTCCAAGGTTGAAGAATCCAAGGTTTTCAATTTAAGCGACTTAAAAGATGGAGTTCCCATTATATAGGCAAGACAAGGGTGGAAAAAGTTTGGGGTGGAAAAATCACAAGATTGGATTTATCCATGTTAAATCTGATGCCATTAGAGACAATGAGCAGGCAACTGAATATACAAGTCTGGTGTACAGAGAGGAATATCCAGGACAGGGATATAACTTGGAAGTCATCAATGACAGAGAAACAGATGGAGAAGCAAAAAAGACAAGTTAGCAAAGCAACTTGGAAGATGAGATCTGAGTGTTACAGAGGGAGATACTAAAAGAACCAAGCAAATTCATCCCCTAAATTCCAGACAGGCTCAGAACTTAAACCACATACCATGACAGACAAGGATGAGATACGGGGTTGAGAACATGGGGACTGTTAAAAGTCTGCATTAGGAGATAGAAACCCCTACTACAGCATCATGCATCTAAGTGACAACCACTTCTCCACTTCTGCAGGAGACAAATGAAGCCACAAAACCACAAAGGCACTGAATTCCCCACTAGTATTTAAGAGTCTGACTCTCAAGCATCAGCCTTCAACCAGGGATCACCAGGCAACTGAGTAAGGCTGTGATGTGAAATAAACAGGGCACAAGAAACAGTAAAAGTATGGGCTGTATAATATATAAATAATATTTAAAAGTTTTTGTTAAGAGTGAGACCCCGTCTCTACTATAAATAGAAAGAAATTAATTGGCCAACTAATATATATAGAAAAAATTAGCCAGGCATGGTGGCACGTGCCTGTAGTCCCAGCTACTCAAGAGGCTGAGGCAGAAGGATTGCTTGAGCCTGGGAGTTTGAGGTTGCTGTGAGCTAGGCTGATGTGACAGCACTCACTCTAGCCTGGGCAACAAAGTGAGACTCTGACTCAAAAAAAAAAAGTTTTTATTTGTATTATGAAATGTTCCTAACATAAAGTTAAATACTGACAGTATCAAAACACCCAGAAAATATGTAAAATCATTTCATAGACTTGCAAGACATGAGTCTCTAGACCCAATAGCACAAGGGGTGAGAAAAGACCCATCCCAAGGTACATAATCATGGAAAAGATCCTCAAAGCTTTCACGGAAAGGCAGCAGAAAAACGGGGAGGAGCATATATGAAAGATCAGGAATCAATGTAGCATTAGATTTCAAAAGCAATGCTGAATGCTACTTTTTTCTTTTGAGAAAAAAAAAAAAAAAGCTCATACTTTGGAGGTTTTCAAGCACTCCATTCCATGAAAGAGCTCTTGCTAAACATTCCATACTACACATTTCCATTCTGACACTAAAAATTACTATCCTGAACCAATTCAACTGTTTGGCATTGTGAATGCTACCAAAGCAAGTTAAAACAATCTCCTTCTATGTGTTTTTTTCACTGCATTTATTCAACAAACATTTATTGAGCACCTACTATAACAGTTGCTAGGGATATAGCCAAGAACAAAATAATACAGATTCTCTGCTCCTAAGGCTTTGTCAAGAGAGGCATATCAAACAATCACCCAAAGAATTATATAATTATAAACGTCTAAATGACAAGAAGTTCAGACACAACACAAAAATCCAATTTAGATGTAAGAAAAGGCTCCTCTGAAGAACTGACATAAGTTGTCAGTTCTTGAGACCCACAGCCAGGAAAAAGTAAAGAAAGGAGAGTTCAAAATGGGATACCCTAAACTAGAAAGAGCTTAAGGAATTCAAAGAACTGAAAGAAGGGCAGTGTGGTCAAGCAAGGTTTGGATTTTTCTGTAAATACCATGGGAAACCATTAACAAGCATCAAACAGAAACATGTCATGATCAAATTATGTTTTGAAAAAAAAAATCCCTCTGGTGGCTATGTGGATTATACAAGAGCAAAGCACTGGATTATAAAGGGGATGAAGTGAAAGCAAGTAGACCCAGCAGTAGCTATTTCAGTATCCCACATACGAGGATAATTTAGGCTAGGGTGGAAATGAACACCTCAAAAAAAAAAGTTGAAGTTTTAAAAGTAGAATTGTTAAGACAGATAGCTTTCCAATGAAAATCTGGCAGGAAGAGTCATCTGTATCTCAAAAGACAAGACTAAAACAAAAGCTGATACTTTGAAGAAGCATCAGACATTTCAAAGACCATTTGGCATCACTGAATCAAGAGTATCATTCAGAATAGGAGAAAATACACAATTTTGAATTTGAAGTTATTCTTCTAGAACCTTGAGGCATGCTTCTCAAACATTTGAGAACTGACTCATTTAGCTCAAGAGCTTCAAAGTTCCTAACCTGTCCTCTATGTAATATAAATCACTCAAATAGCCAAAAATGTTACTGTGCACCATTTACTTAACTCTCTCAGGCCATTTTCTCATTAGTATAAGTGTTGGAAACATATTTATGCTTCAAAGGGACCAGTATGAGGAGTATGTCTGGAATATAGTTAGCACTCAATTAAACATCCACTGCCATCTTATCTTCCAGATTTAGCTAAGCTAGAAGAAGTAACTTTCTTAGACTAAACAAATTCTTCAACTAACTCTTCCCAAAAGTCTGATCTGAAGGATTAAGAGATCAAGTGCACAGTTTTCATACTGGCTGATACAAAGAAAAGGGTTTTGTTTTTTATTTCCCCACAGTCCCAAGGAAGCCTAGAGTATGTACAATCTCATTTTCCCAAAATCCTGGTGCTTTAAAATCATATTTAATAGAAATAACCGTTTTGTTTGAAATATATATATCCTTTAACGACCCTGAAATTATCAGCCTGCCCACTCCCCTATGCTATTACAAAACCACTCCGTGGTAGTGTGTAGTGTTTTCTAAACCACTGTTAACTTGACCTTTACCATTTCATTCACACAGGGCTCTGAACTTCAGGAGGTAGAAGGACAAAAGGCAGTTCATCTCTCAGATATAAAACCAGACTCTGACCAGGGCTCTGAAAACAATCAAGTTCTCTCTTCTCCCTGAGCTGGCTGGGAATCCTGACAATGGAATACTCCTTCTTTCAAAGACAGACCCAGATGTCCCTTGAGAATTATTCAAATAAAGAACCGTTCACCAACTGAGGAATCAAAGTCTCCATCAAAACCAAAGTGCTGCGGTAATTAACCAGAGCAAATGGTCTCTACTAACTGGGCCTTCTGTGCGGACCTCTCCTACACAGTACAGAGTGGGACAGCCTCATCAAATGCATCAGAACCCATACTACTAAGTGAAGTATCCCAAGAATGGAAAAACAAGCACCACATATATTCACCAGCAAACTGGTATTAACTGAGCAGCACCTAAGTGGACACATAGGTACTACAGTAATAGGGTATTGGGCAGGGGGGAGGGGGGCGGGTACATACATACATAATGAGTGAGATGTGCACCATCTGGGGGATGGTCATGCTGGAAACTCAGACTTATGGGGGAAGAGGGGAAAGGGCATTTATTGAAACCTTAAAATCTGTACCCCCATAATATGCCGAAAGAAAAAAAAGAAAAAATGCATCACAAAACAACAACAAAAAAAAAAAACAGAAAAATATCCATGGCTTACTTACCATCTACACAGAACAGTCTAGATGCTAGAATGTGAGTACCTTTACTGGTTTTCCACCCAGGAGGTTTTCAACAGAAAACCAGGGTCCAGGGAAGATGCCTTAGGCTTGGGGTACGGGATAGAGATGGTAGAACTCATGAAAGATGGAGAAACTGGACCCTCAAGCTTCAACTAGAGCAGTTTCACAGTGACCAATCTGTATTTTGCTGTTTCATTTCATGAGATAAAAAGGTTTTACAATTGCAGTTTTTTAAAAATCCAAACTATTTTAACTACTCAGTGTTAGAGACAAGAAAGTATAAGTGGAGATATGAAGTAATACATAAGGTACCATGCTATAACCCAGACCTTGACTCCTATTCTGGTGTTCTTAGCATCACCATATATCACTCATTCTGGCACTGAAAAGAAAGTCAACAATTAGAAATGCCAATATAATTAATGGAGAATGCAGAAACTCAAACCAACCAGACATAACAAAAGGGTTCACATCAGCGGGGAGGGGGGACATGGGCAATATACGTAACCTTAACACTTGTATCCCCATAATACTCTAAAATAAAAAAAAGGTTCACATCTAAGAATATGAAAAGCTACTTTCACTTAATGATTACAAGCATTTTCATTAAAGAGAGTAAACTGACATTTTGAGAAATAAAGGAATTTGCAAGATCCTTCAAAAGATGAAGCGGCCAAAGTTCACAAAACCTGAAGAAAATCTCTATTCTAAATTGGCATCATGACAAGAAATCAAACCCAAAGGTGAGGAATCTGAGTTTTTTTTTTTTTTTTTTTTTTTTGAGACAGAGTCTCACTTTATTGCCCAGGCTAGAGTGAGTGCCGTGGCGTCAGCCTAGCTCACAGCAACCTCAAACTCCTGGGCTCAAGCAATCCTGCTGCCTCAGCCTCCCAAGTAGCTGGGACTACAGGCATGTGCCACCATGCCCGGCTAATTTTTTCTATATATATTAGTTGGCCAATTAATTTCTTTGTATTTATAGTAGAGATGGGGTCTCACTCTTGCTCAGGCTGGTCTCGAACTCCTGAGCTCAAACGATCCGCCCACCTCGGCCTCCCAGAGAGCTAGGATTACAGGCGTGAGCCACCGCGCCCGGCCAGGAATCTGAGTTTTAATCCCAGCTCAGTCATATGCCTTTATCGTGCAGCTGTACAGCCACAGACAAATCATTTAATCTATGAGAAGCTCGCTTTTCTATCAGAAAAATGAAAATGGACTGGATGACTTGAGATTCCCTCCTCCACTAAAATTGTAGGATCCTAAGCATTAATAAGATCACATATTTGATAGGACTCAAACAGACTACAAAAGACACTGTCTACAAATATCCCTACCATTTTAAATGAAAGTAAAACTCTTTTCTTTTTTCAGTCCTAAACAAGAGACAGAAAAATTCTTTTCTAACAAGATGACCAAAGTTCAAAACTCCAAAAGGAATAATATGATATCTAAAAAGTACATAAAATATTTAAACTGTTTCTAATGGCTCAGTTTCTTCCTTCAGCAATTAAGAAAAACCAGATTACAGCCATTGTCTGTGAAAGAAAGGTTTATTTCTAACATCAGCAGATTCTTTCACAGATTTATGTGAACTGCTCCAAAGAGGGCAAGAAAAAAGGAATTCTTAAAAGTTAACTTGCTGAGCAGGAAAAAATAAATAACCCAAAATATGCATATTCTATAACAAAAACTGATATGAAAGCAAGGTGAAATATAAGGAGAATTTGCGGGCTTAAGATAATAGTATCTTTTACTTTTTATTCAGCCAATATTTATTAACCACTTCGGTACAGCGCTCACTGGCCACAAAACCTCGCCCACAGCCGGCACTCACAGTCCGCACGATAGTTTGTGCTGTGCATTGACGACGAATCCATTTTGCTCTTGTGTGATGAGGAAAGCTTTAAAGCACTGAAAGCTTGTTTTACTTTACAGGCAGCTTTACTTGTAATGTAAATCAGAATAGGTAACATATACATATATGTTTTCATTACGTTATTTTTAAATGTTCACAATTTTATTTTGATAAATGAAAAATTAGAAAAGCCATATCACAGCTGTCGGCTAAAGTAGCTGTGCGAGTTCATCTGTAGCTGTTGACTATAGTCCCACGTTCGTACCAAAGTGGTTAAGTACCTATTATGTACCAGATACGGGGATACAGTGAAAACAAAGTCCATGCACTTACATTCTGGTGGGGGAAAGCTAATGATAACCAAGTACCAAACAATCAAGGTAATTTGGGATACTGATAGGAACATGAAACAAACAAAAACCATAATAATATTGCAGAATTAGATTGGTAGTAGGAGAAAGCTTCACTAAAATGATAATATTGAACCAAGAACCTAAAGACAAGCTACTGCAGAATTTTCCAGGCACAGAGACTAGCAAGTATAAGGGTCCTAAAGTGTACACAAGTTTGGGGTGTTTGAGAAACAGACTGAAGGCCAGAGTGGCTGAAGTACAATGAATAAGTGGAAAGTACTAGGAGAGCAGATTAGAGAGGTAAGCAAGGGCCACGCGCAAGAAACTGATAGTGACATGATCTAATTTGCATTTTTAAAAAAGACAATCTTGCTAGACCAGTGGCTCATGCCTATAATCCTAGCACTCTGGGAGGCCAAGCACGAGGATGCTTGAGCTCAAGAGTTTGAGACCAGCCTAAGAAAGAGCAAACCCATCTCTACTAAAATAGAAAAAATTAGCCTGGCATGGTGGTGTGCACCTGTAGTCCCAGCTACTTTGGAGGCTGAGGCAGAAGGATCATTTGAGTCCAGGAGATGGAAGTTAGATGCGGTGAGCCACAATGACGCCAGTGCACTCTAGCCAGACTCTGTCAGGAGAGGAGGAGGGGAGGGGAGAGGAGGGGAGAGGAGGGGAGGGGAGGGGAGGGGAGGGGAGGGAAAAAAACAGGGCTCTCTTTGCTATGCACCTACTGAAAATCAAAATGGGTTCTGATATTGCCTTTCAAATAAGCTTTATGATTTTATTGTACTTAAATCTAGGCTTACTCCATTTGTTCTTTTCTTGGTATTTAATGGTAATATAGTTTTATTTTGGTTTGGGTTTTTTTGAGACAGAGTCTCACTCAGTTGCCCAGGCTAGAGTGCCATGGTGTCAGTCTAGCTCACATTGACCTCAAATTCCAGGATTCAAGCAATCCTCCCACCTCAGCCTCCCAAAGTACTGCAATTACAGGCATGAGCCACCATGCACAGCCCACAAACTATGGATTTTTTTTTTTTTTTAATTTTTTTTCTTTGTTCTCCAGTTAGAAATCAGTGTACAAACTTTGGATTTTAAGGGTAGGATATGATACTCAAGTGTAGTCATCTATTTCTTTTACCAAGATATTTTTTATACTTCTAAAATGGTCTGTACATTAAAGAGGTTCCACTGAGCTTGTTAATTGAAAAAAGACCCTGAAGGCTCAACTTTATATCACCACATTTGGTACAATAAAGTACAAACAGCCATAAATGACATCTCTATTTGAATACCATACAACAACAAAACTGAATAATGTTGAGATGACTGCAGTTATGCCTGACACTGAGTCTGAGTGCTGAAATGATTATCCACTAACTCAATTTAAACTCACCAGTGAGAAAACCAGCTTGTCACAAAACCATACTACTTCAACATGAAAGTCCTAAAAATGTAGAACACTACAAAGAAGTTCACAGTAGTCTTATGTCAACAGAAAATCCCAAGTGTAAAAAACAATATAAATCCTACCTCTAACCAGGCAATGATCAACAATGACAGATGACTTTTTTTTTATTGTGAAGGTACATCCTCATTCTTTCCTTTTCTTTTTTTGACACAGAGTCTCACTCTGTTGCCCAGGCTAGAGTGCCGTGGCGTCAGCCTAGCTCACAGCAACCTCAAACTCTTGGGCTCAAGCAATCCTACCGCCTCAGCCTCCCAAGTAGCTGGGACTACAGGCATGCACCACCATACCCGGCTAATTTTTTCTATATATTTTTAGTTGGCCAATTAATTTCTTTCTATTTTTAGTAGAGACGGGGTCTCACTCTTGCTCAAGCTGGTCTCAAACTCCTGATCTTGAGCAAGCCTACGGCCTTGGCCTCCCAGAGTGCTAGGATTACAGGCATGAGCCACCACGCCCAGCCCGACAGATGACTTTAAGAATAGCTTAAGGAAAGCAATTCAAATCAAGAATTCAAAGTAGAGATACATACATTTCATCAATCCCATCCATCCAAGGACTAGCTCTGAGTACTGATACAAGCATCTATATGTAAAATGTCAAACATACAGGTTGAGCATCCCTAATCCCAAAATCATTTTTTTTGCTGACACTACACCATAAACGGAAAATTCTACGCTTGACTTCATATGACAGGTCACTGTTAAAATGCAGTCAAAACTTTGTTTCATGCACAAAATTATTAAAAATATAGTGTGTGGGCATTCTCTTCCTGGTTCTTCCCAGAGTCGGGAAAAGCTGGGTTGAGAGGGAGAAAAAAATTAACAGCAACAAAAAATATATGTATAGTGTATAAGGTATGTATGAAACAAATTAATTTGCATGTTTAGACTTGGGTCCCATCCCCAAGATATTTCATTATATATGCAAAAAACCCCAAATCCGTAACACTTCTAGTCCCCAGTGTTTTGGATAAGGGATACTCAATCTGTACCATCACATTAACCAGAACAACTTTTATCAGAGAAGGAACCCTGTGGCATGCCCAGAAAGACTCCAGCTTATCAGTAAATCTTTGGTAATCACAGATAAGGGAAAAAATGCTACTATTTTCAGTAAGTAGCAAACTCTCTGGATAAAATATAATTCTGACTTTGATGGCCCACCAGAAGAGATCTGCAAGCAGGGAACAAAAATACTACAAGCCATTCTGCACATAAGTTTTTCCTTAATACACGAAGGAAAGCTTAGACAAAGAAAATGCCAAAGGATTTCAAAGATGTCACTACTACCTTCTAAAGCAAAAATGAGAAATAGAAGTTAAATAATTGGTGCCTTCCTGTCCTTTATGTAGGCAAGATGCTGACCAAAAAACTAGCTCTTGGTAGACCACTATGCAAAACATCCCACCATTTCCATCTTCTACTACTGAACAGCTTTGGTCCACAACTTGGAATAGTAGACATCACCTAGGCAGTAAAACATAAAGGACTCTGAAAATAACCAAGATTGCCACATTTTTATTAGTCCTTTAAAATGTACTTAATTCTAAACAACAACTGGCCTGGACCAAAGCAAGGGAACTACATTAAAGGAGATTAAAGAAACATGACAACAAAACGTAATGCAAAATTCTTCATTGGATGCAAGATTTTAAAAAATAAGCCACAAAGAAATTTTGGAACTAAACAAAAATTTGAACATGTACTATATATTATATGCTATTGTACCAATGCTAAGTCTCTTGAGATAATGTTATTGTGGTTATGTAGGAAAATGTCCTTGTTCTTAAAACATACATTGTAAAATATTTAGAGGTAAAGTGCCATGTCCATACTCAACTGTCTGAAAAAAATGCATAAATATGTACAGAAAAATAAAGCAAATGTGAGAAACCTCCAAAACTCAATCCCCAATATGGCAGTACTGAGAGGGAGGCCTTAAGAAGTGATTGAGTCATGAGGGATCTGCCTTCATGAAAGGGTTCCCATTCATGGGCTAACGGATTAATGCATTATCATGGGAGGGGAACTGATGGCTTTATAAGAGGAAGTAGAGACCTGAGTTAGCACATTAGTATCCTCTGCCCCCTCACCATCTGGATGCACAGAGCTGCCTCAGGACTCTGCAGAAAGTCCCCATCAGCCAGGAGGCTCTCTCCAGATACATCCTCCAACTTTGGACTTCCCAGCCTCCATAACTATAAATTCCTTTTCTTTATAAATTACCCACTTTCAGGCATTCTGTTATAAGCAACTGAAAACAGACTAAGACAATATGGTACTCCAATTTATGAATTTATTATTCACCAAATTCATTCATTAAAAATATCATGTTAGTGGTGGCTTTTTTTTTTAATAGAGTCAAAGTCTCAATCTGTCACTCAAGCTGGAGTACAGTGGCACTATCATAGAGCACTGCATCCTCAAACTCCTGGGCTCAATCAATTTTCCCATCTCAGCCTCCCAAGTAGCTGGGACTGCAAGCACAAGCCACGACGTCTGGCTTAAATATGCGTTTATTGAAGGCAACTTTTTACCTATTACTGTGGATAAGAGTAAGATAGATTGTGCCCTCAAGGAGTTTACAGTCTAACTGGAAGAACCAGACAAGCAAATCATGAACCCAAAATCATGAGCACAATAAATATCACAGAGGTGATGCTTTCCAGATGCACAAGGCCAATGAATAAGATGCTAAGAATAAGCACCAGAAAGTCAAAGGCAAATGAGATGATGTGGTAAGCACATATTTAATCAGTGCATCTCAGACACAGGCTGCAGAATAATATAACACTCCTGAGCCTTCAGCAGGTTCATACAATATTTACTCAATGATATATTAAAATTAAGATGAAGAAATGAAATTCTGTTCAAACATTAACTGTTTGCCAAGAATTCAGCCCAAAGCCAAATTACAAAGACAAAACTCAGTTCCTACCCTCAAGGTACTCACAGAAAAAGTAATTCTCTTTCCTCTTTAAAACAGAAATATGCCATTAACAGGCATATTTGTTATATATGGCATGTATAACTATATATAATTACATGTAATTACTATATAATATATATAAAATAATAGAAAAGTGCCATTAACAGGCAATTAAGGACAAATAATCTAAGAATAACATAAAGACTACCATTTATTAAGGACTGACTCAATGCCAGGGAGCATACACCACCATAAAAAGAGGGGTTAAATCCATCCTAGATTACGAAACTAGGTTTTGAAATCAGGGGCTCTACCAAGGCTTAATTATAATAATAGCATGCAAAACCAAAAGAAAAACAAAAAGTCCAAACTATTAAAAGACTAAGTTTCATGACTTCAGGTTATATAGTTGGTATTTGTTCAGGTTTTTAATTAAATTTTAATTAATACAATCCATCAAGAAAAAAAATTAAAAGGAAAATGTTTGTATAATGGCTACTACAATTTATAAACACATTATAGAAGAATACAAGGGTCAGCATCAAATTTTCAGTTTCCCCAGAGTCAGCAAGTCATCTTACACCTAAATCAGGGGTCGGCAAAATATAGACCCAAGTCAAATCTAGCCTGCCGCCTGTTTTCATAAATAAAATATACACTTATAAATTTTTTTATTGGAACACAGCCATGCCCGTTCATTTGTGTATGGTCTATGGCTACTTTCCTGCTACAATGGCAGAGCTAGAGTGGTTATGAAACAAACAGTATGGTCCATAAAACCTAAAATATTTATTTTCTGAACTTTTATAGAAAAAGTTTGCAGATCTCTGGTCTAAATGATTGCCATATATATCACAAATGGTAAGAAAATAATTAGTCTGTTAATTTCACCCTTTTAAGCTTTATTATGAACTCTACCTGATTTAGGTTCTCTTCTTTTGTAATTAGCATCAGTAAGTGCTAATGAGTTTTTGAATTTCTACAAATATGTTCACATTTCAGTTATTTTCCATAGAGTAGGTCTTACTTTAGCTGCCTGGTAATTTATCCTTCACATCATTATTACAAGAAAATCCTAATTAAAGAATATTTGCAATTATCCCCACGCATACTTACCCTTCAATTTTATACAACCTACAAAGATATAGACTACCAAAGCGGAACGAAGACAAGAACTGCTATGATTAAATAATTCTGAATACCCTATTTTCACACTAGAGCATCTCAAAGTGCCATTTAGGACCAACAGCATCAATGTCACCTGACTGCTTAGTAGAAATGCAAATTCATGGCCCCATTCCAGACCTACCAGGTGATTCTAATGCACACTAACACTTTGAGAATCACTGCACGAAAACAGTTTATATTACTTACCTTGAGAGTGAAAAGGCTGATTCGGCCAGGCAGTTTATAAAACAACCCCTCTCCTCCTCTTGAATTGGAATGTAGCATGGCATTGAGACACGCAAGAGGGGATGTCCCACTATAAAACACAAAAGGATGGATGAGGGTCATACAAATCCATATGCATACTTACTCAAAGACCTAATCCCTCTAACTCATTCTCAAATTGAGAAATAGAGCAAGAAATACAGAAGAAAATATCTCATGACAACAATATTACTGTGAAAGTAATAAAAGAATAACCAAATGAAATTCATAAATCACACTTAGAGAGCTCTGGGATAAGAGATGTTATGTGATACCCAAAAGCCATATCTAACACTTTTTTAGTGTTTTTTGACAATATGAACGACATCCCCCCAAAATTTAGAAAAAACACATAATGATTTTTTTTACATTTTAATAAAATTTTTAAAATTAAATTTTCATAAAATTTTACTATTAAAAACAAAATTGAAGGCCGGGCGCGGTGGCTCACGCCTGTAATCCTAGCTCTCTGGGAGGCCGAGGTGGGCGGATCATTTGAGCTCAGGAGTTCGAGACCAGCCTGAGCAAGAGCGAGACCCCCATCTCTACTATAAACGGAAAGAAATTAATTGGCCAACTAATATATAGAAAAAAATTAGCCGGGCATGGTGGCACATGCCTGTAGTCCCAGTTGCTTGGGAGGCTGAGGCAGCAGGATTGCTTGAGCCCAGCAGTTTGAGGTTGCTGTGAGCTAGGCTGATGCCACGGCACTCACTCTAGCCTGGGCAATAAAGTGAGACTCTGTCTCAAAAAAAAAAAAAAAAAATTGAGACCTTACTAGCCTCTACATTTCAACCTACATATCATGCTCATAAACTGCCATATGTCATTACCATCACAAAGACCACATAATCAACTGTGCTGGCCAGGTGCAGTGGCTCATGCCTGTAATCCTAGCACTCTGGGAGGCCGAGGCGGGCCGGATTGCTCGAGGTCAGGAGTTCAAAACCAGCCTGAGCAAGAGCGAGACCCCGTCTCTACTAAAAAAAATAAAAGAAATTAATTGGCCAACTAATATATATAGAAAAAATTAGCCGGGCATGGTGGTGCATGCCTGTAGTCCCAGCTCCTTGGGAGGCTGAGGCAGGAGGATTGCTTGAGCCCAGAAGATTGAGGTTGCTGTGAGCTAGGCTGACGACACGGCACTCACTCTAGGTTGGGCAACAAAGCAAGACTCTGTCTCAAAAAACAAACAAACAAACAAACAAACAAAATAAAACCACGCTGTCCAAATAAAATAAGCACTCCTTTTTTTACAGCTAAGTATTTTCTGACAACTACGCAAAAGGAATAATACCTCATTTGCTTTTTTCTCTGTTGTGTGTGGGGGGATGAGTTTTATTCCATAATACATCTACCCAGGAACAATAATTTAAATCCGAATACAAAATGTAAGTTGAATAAATTTAGTATCCAGGAATGCTTAAACATTAAACTAAAAAGATGACATGTTAAGCTGTTTCATGGTCCCTATCACAAGAGTAGGGTGCAAAACAGTGACAATTCAGTGAGATAGAGGCTATCTACTGAATCTAAAATAGAAAAGCTGCCAAAAATATAGACAAATGCCTATTGTTATTAATTAAGTTTGGCACAAGCATGTTAGTGCTAGGACACACCTGTGCATCTTCTCTTAAAAATATAAATACCTTAAATAAAGCCTCCTGGAATTTTTCAGAACTAAAGGCCCTAATTTATGCAGTGTTAAAAATAAATTGAGTCTAAAAAAGCCATTAAAAAAAAACTATTACTTATTTTGCTTTGGAACACACTGGATGCTAAAAAATTTTTCACCAAGAACCAATCTCTAAAAGAAACTTTGTGCAGAATCTGGAGTATCAAGTGGGTGTGCTAGCATCTTTGCTACAAGGGGGAATGGCATGCTGGCAAAGTCCTTCTGTAACTCCTACACACTATACCTCTGTCTACAAATTATAGAGCTGCTCACTAATCACGAGCCACCATGACTGCTTCCTAATTCTTATAAGAGCAAAAAGCAGAAGCAAGTTAAAGTTCTTAATTCCATCTGTCCCAAAGGGACTAATTTACCTTCTATACAGATAGTGGTCCAACAGCAATGCAGACAGCAGCATGATGGGAAATAGGTCATAAAAACAAAAATAAGCACAACTGTAAGACTATACAGTGCATAAGTACAAGTCAAATAAATGTGATCTAAATAATCCTAATCTTCCCTCCCCACAAAATATCAATTTGAGACTATTTAAACTCACATCTGGAAAATGAGGACCTTTTGACCCTAAAAGGTCAATTAAAGTACTTAAAGCCTGACAGCAACAACATATGCTATCTGTTCTGAGTTCCAGGAAAGAATTGTGTTGTGTTCTCCTCCTTCCTCAATTTAAAAAAAAAAAGTTTGGGTTAAGGGTAAGAAGAAAGATTAAGGACAGTCACTAGTTTCCATGCCTGCCTTCTGTGTTTCTAACTTGTTGCTTTTCTAGGAAAACTACCATTAAAAGAAAATCAAGATCATCTCAAAATTCAGTATATTCATATCATAAACAACTAAAATCAGTAGGAGGAGAAAAAAGCCAGTGGGTTTCAAACTGAGACCACCTCTCTTTAATCCTAAAAGGATTTCAGAGGTACGAAATAGAGAAAAGGGTAATTATAGGCACAATAGAGCCTATCAGGGTCTGCCCCTTTTCTACTACTGAAACTTGCAAAACAGTACAAGAGAAAATGTGCCCTGACTCTTTACACAAAAACAAGCTCTATGACAAGATTTAAGGGAGAGCAAAGATGGGAAAAGCCACTGTACCTCTGCTGAAAACAAATCGATGTTCACCCACTCCCGCCCTCCACTCAGAGGACACAGAACCTGGGAGAGGTAGACAGTTGGACCTAACCACCAGACACACAAGCACAGATATAGACACAGGTGGACTTACTCAAATCACTATACAACTATGGAAAGACACATGTCCTGTGAAACCCTCGAGTTAAGCAATAAGAGCAATACAAACCTCATTTCCTTTAGTCCTTCTGCCTCTATGACATGTAGAATCTGTTTTGGTGTCATTGGAGCATCTGAGTAGTTTTCTAATACCTAAAGAAATATAAATGTCCTGATTTTAGTGTGTAATTTCCACGTATATCCATTAATCTGTATTATGGGCTACAGTTACGCTATGAGGTACCAGTGACAATTTAGTTTTTCCACAGTTAAAACTACTTCAGAGGCTGGGCGTGGTGGCTCATGTCTGTAATCCTAGCACTCTAGGAGGCCGAGGCGGGTGGATTGCATGAGCTCAGGAGTTCAAGACCAGCCTGAGCAAGAGTGAGACCCTGCCTCTACTAAAAAAAATAGAAACAAATTAGCTGGACAACTAAAAATATATATAGAAAAAAATCAGCCAGGCATGGTGGCGCGTGCCTGTAGTCCCAACTACTCAGGAGGCTGAGGCAGGAGGATTGCTTCAGTCCAGGAGTTTGAGGTTGCTGTGAGCTAGGCTGACGCCACGGGCACTCTAGCCAGGGCAACAGAGTGAGACTCTGTCTCATGAAAAAAAAACAAACTACTTCAGAAACCAAATTACAAATATATCCAGTTACTGAAAGTTACTGCAATTAGCTGAAATGTTCTAATTCACAATTCTAAGAACACACATCTTGGCATACATGTTATGGTACGTGAGACCTTAGTAACGCTGGTTACTGTTTAACTTGATGCTGTTACTATGGCTAAACTACAGAATATATAGCACTGCACAATAAATTTAAACAAAGAAATGTGTTCAAATTTCAAATTTTTTTTTTTTTTGAGACAGAGTCTCACTTTATTGCCCAGGCTAGAGTGAGTGCCGTGGCGTCAGCCTAGCTCACAGCAACCTCAAACTCCTGGGCTCAAGCAATCCTGCTGCCTCAGCCTCCCAAGTAGCTGGGACTACAGGCATGTGCCACCATGCCCGGCTAATTTTTTCTATATATATATTAGTTGGCCAATTAATTTCTTTGTATTTATAGTAGAGATGGGGTCTCACTCTTGCTCAGGCTGGTCTCGAACTCCTGAGCTCAAATGATCCGCCCACCTCGGCCTCCCAGAGAGCTAGGATTACAGGCTTGAGCCACCGCGCCCGGCCTCAAATTTCAAATTTTATTTGCTAAGGAAGTACGATAAGTACTCATTTTTTTTTTTTTCTGTTGCCTGGGCTAGAGTGCCATGGCGTCAGTCTAGCTCACAGCAACCTCAAAGTCCTGGGCTCAAGCGATCCTCCTGCCTCAGCCTCACGAGTAGCTAGGACTACAGGTATGTGCCACCATGCCCGGCTAGTTTTTTCCATATATTTTTAGTTGGCCAATTAATTTCTTTCTATTTTTAGTTGAGACGGGGTCTCACTCTTGCTCAGGCTGGTTTCAAGCTCCTGACCTCAAGCGATCCTCCAGCCTCAGCCTCCCAGAGTGCTAGGATTACAGGCATGAGCCACTACACCCGGTCTATGCTCATTTTTAAATGGTGCTTTTTGCCACTCTGTTGTGAAATTCTGGTGTTAACTGTCACAGTACATTTTGCCATTTGGCAACACAGTGCTATGATTCTGTGTGACTGGTGCAAGCAAACAATGAGAAGTGGAATGTCCTGTGTATTTAGCATCACCTATAATTAAGTCATGGCAGTATTTTCTTAGTGCATAAGTAGACTCTCTCACTTTAAGAAGTTGAATTGTTTTAGAAATGTGAGTCTTCTAAGGGAAGAAAAAGACCGTCATTATCTTTGTACTTTCTCTACCTGTGCAACCAACTGAGGTTACTCCAAATCAAACTAACATCTTACAGTCCATTTAACTACTAACTGTAACAACCAAGTACTGCTATCATGAAATGTAAAGCAAGAAGTCTGATAGGACTGCTGAAGATACTCCCCAGGCTAGAACATAAGCCCTTAGCACTAAAGAAAGTCAAGGTTTGGAGAAGTAGGTGCTAAAATAAAACCCCTATTTCCCATGATCTCATCCTCAGCCTCTCTCCCTTTTCAATTTTTACATTATCTTTGAGTAACACTGTCATCTCTCAGTTTCAACAACTACCTAAATTCTGGTAACTCCCAAATCTCTACCTTTAGCTCTGACTTCTCTCCAAACTTCAGATTCAAATATTCAGCTCTGTACTGGACACACTACCCCCTTGATGGTCTACTCTAATTCAGCTCCACCCTAATTCATTTAATCAGTGAAGTCATCGCTTCTCCAGACCCTCTTCTTCCTATATTCCCTGCCTTGGTTAGCAGCCCATCTGGTCACCTAATTCAGAAACACAGGTATCACCCTTTTTTATCATCTGTCCCACGAGCCAAAGTCAGTCTCTTACCTGATTCCAACAAAACTGTCTCTTCATTAATATCCCTCCATCTAGTCCTGCTCTCCTCAAATCCACTCTTAACTGTTGTCATCTTTCATTCAACAAACACATAGAATACCTACTTTGTGCCAGACATGATTTTAGGGATTCACAGGAAACAAAACCAAATCCCTACTCCCACAGAATTTACATACTATAGCCTGAGGGTTTCAGGATGATTCAAGTGCATCACATTCATTGTGCAGTCAAACCTCTCTGCTAATGATAATCTGTACTTGCAGCGGCTCCCCAGTACTAGCATCACTTCAGCTCTACCTCGCATCATCAGGCATTGGATTCTCATCATGAACATACAACCCAGAATGATCCGTCACATGCTCAGTTCGTTTGTAGTAGGGTTAGTGCTCCTAAGAGAATCTAATGCCCACCGCTGATCTGATGGGAGGTGGAGCGTATGTTGTAATGTAAGCAATGGGGAGCGGCTGTAAATGGCTGTAAATACGATGAAGCTCCATTCACTCACTTGGGGCCACTCACCTCCTGCTTTGCAGCCCAATTCCTAACAGGCCACAGACTTGTACTGGTCAGTGGCCCAGGGGTTGGAGACCACAGGTCTACAGTGCGTGGCACAGACTAGGCGCTCACTGGCATGGCATACAAGGCTTTCACAATCTGGTCTCTGCCTCTCTACCTATTTCCACACTGACACTCCACAAACTTTATGTTCCAGTAACTACTCATAGTTCTACCTAATTCCCACAATCTGCAAATACATATATACTTCCTCACACACATTCACTCTCTCCCATTACTTCATTTCACCAGCTCCTGCTTATGCCCTCTGTGATGGGCTAACTCCTACTTAACCTTCAAGATTCAGCTCAGAAGGTAGATTCCTCCAGGAAGCCTCCCTGATCTCCACCAAATAGAGTTAAGTGTGTCTTCTTCCTGTCCCCATTGTTTCGCAATACATATATTTTAAAAAAAAAGTTACCTTCCAAACCAGGACACTTGAAAGTGAAAGGAGGAACTATTCATGCCTGGACAAAAGGTAGGAACCAGGATATCTGTTTAAGTATTTACACATCTATGATAACACTTATCGTGCCTGTAGTAAAATTCTGTTCATGTGTCTGGATCTTCTCCATCCCCAGATAAGGGGCAAACCTTAATCCATCTTTGTATTCTGCGAACCTAAGTGCTAAGATAGGCAGCATTGACTTGAACAGACTTACAATAAACCCTGGTACAAGTTACTAATGTTCGCTGCCACAGATATCATTTCTTTGATACTAAGTGTGGCCTGAGCTAGTGAATTTTTGTAAGATACTGTTTTGAAAGCAGCATGACTGAAAAATTATCTACCAATTATTTACACAACAGTCAGGAACAGCCTGAAAATTTAAGACAGAGGAAACTAAATCTCTAAAGAGAAGTTACATCAAAAGATACACAAT
Source organism: Mirza zaza (assembly GCA_008750895.1). Classification (NCBI taxonomy): domain Eukaryota; kingdom Metazoa; phylum Chordata; class Mammalia; order Primates; family Cheirogaleidae; genus Mirza; species Mirza zaza. Next base: position 69,569 of record VSMD01087838.1, read on the forward strand.
ATTCACTTTTATTAAAACTGTATATGCCTCCAGCTTTTAGTATAAGAACAATTCAGCAGTGTTCTATTCCTAGTCTGTCTTTTTTAAAAAAGGAAAGAAAAAGTATCTCCTACTTCAAAGGGAAAAAAAATGTTTGATGTTAAGAATGGTCAGTCATGAATCAAAGCAAAAGATAAAGCATGCAATGAAGAGTTTCTCAAAGCCAGGGAGAATCCATTTAAGGATACTCAATTTAAAGGGAAATCCCCTTGGCTACTCTCCCAAACAAATTGTTCATAACAAGCAGAAGGATTTATACACACCCAACCACCTAAAGTCTACTTTTACATCCAGAAAAGACAATACTACAAAATGTTTGAAAAGAAGAGTTATCTAGGCCGGGCGCGGTGGCTCAAGCCTGTAATCCTAGCTCTCTGGGAGGCCGAGGTGGGCGGATCATTTGAGCTCAGGAGTTCGAGACCAGCCTGAGCAAGAGTGAGACCCCATCTCTACTATAAATAGAAAGAAATTAATTGGCCAACTAATATATATAGAAAAAAATTAGCCGGGCATGGTGGCACATGCCTGTAGTACCAGCTACTTGGGAGGCTGAGGCAGCAGGATTGCTTGAGCCCAGGAGTTTGAGGTTGCTGTGAGCTAGGCTGACGCCACGGCACTCACTCTAGCCTGGGCAATAAAGTGAGACTCTGTCT